>PVJA010031915.1:0-24535 GCA_004027025.1 Myocastor coypus
TGATTGTGAGGACAATATGCAATATGTCAACTTTCAAAGAAAAAAAGTGGGAAAAGAAAAAAAAAAAGTAATGTGGATTTAGAAAGGTTAATGTTTAGTTGTTTGATCAATCTTATATACCTATATGTATTAATCTAAACTGATCCGATGATGAAAATATGTAATATAACCATTGTTAAATTTAAACAATAAAAGAATTAAAAAAAATAAAAAAATAAAAGCAAAAAAAAAATTCTTTTAAAAAAAGAAAAGGAGTAATTCTAAGACTTATCAATATGATCCATAAAAGTTTACTTACACAAATAAAAGTGATCAGTTAAATCAACCCCTGTCCTAAAATCTGTAGAAAGCACTGGTATCAATGAAAATAGTTTGAGTCAAACAAACATGAAAATGGAAGAAAACTGTAGAGAAAAAATTTCCTGCAATATGTAAGTTAGCTTGATAAGGTTGAATCCAGCAAATTTTTCTGATAAAAATTCATCAATGCTGGTATAGTTCTGATTGAAATGTTTGCTCATACAATGATTGATAGAAAATATCGGTTCCATGTTAAGTCTAAGGCATTTAATATTTAGAAAGACAGTGATGATAAGCTCAAATATCTATGTTATAGTGTAATAGTATCATTAAGCTTCTCTTCTGGAGGGTTAAGAAACTAAATTTGTAGACCAAAAATTAGAGGAAAAAAGGACTACAAGGTTAGCCAACATTTTGGCCCTAGCCCTTCAAGGTCAGTGAGGACTCAGGACATGAGACCCTATACTGTAACATCATATAACTCAGTGGTGTCCCAAATTTTCTGTTCAAGGAGATTATGAGGCCACAGAGGAAAGAGATCAAGGATGTATAGTGTGTGTAAGGAGAGTCACCTAGAAAGAAAACATTCTCTCAGACTTTCACAGAGAGCAAACTGGTCAAACAATGGCTATTACTAATCCAGACAGCTGACACTCACAACAGTTCTACAAAGCACTGTACATGGTTTCAAGATAAATCCTGAGGGGATTTGACTGACCTTCTCAGATACGAAAATTTCATGCTTTGTTGTATGAGTCTTATTTTAACTTGGACTTAACCACCCAGCAGAAAAGTTTAACCACGATGTATAAAAGTAAAGCCAGATTAGTATGCTTAGCTGTAAAAGGCTCAAGTCAATAGCTTCTGACATTGCCAGTTCTGCCAATAATCCACTGCTATTATAGAATATTGCTCTATGTTTACAACTACTTTCTCTTAGTTCAATGAGAAGAAATATTTGTACCAATAGTCTTTAGAAGTGTTATGTCTGCATCTCATACTCTGAACAACTACTATGAAGACAACAATATGCATCATATTAATTATTGTGGCTGTCCTACTAAAGTGTTTTGAAACTGTCTCAATATTATTTTGTATTAGAAGTAATAAAAAATGTTTGCTCATAAACGCGGACACTGGAACTATTGCTGCCCATTTGACAGTTGTGTGGACTCACCTTCTTCCTTACTAGTACAGCCCCAATCTAGAGGGGACCTCATCTCTGAGGCTGGTGGTATGGGTCATCCAATCACGAGAAAGGATTCCATGTCATGTAGCTACTGATTGGTTGCAGTGGGCCTCTCACACCCACAAAGAGTACTCCAGTGCCTCTGGGATTTTTTTTCCTAATTAAGCCTTTAAGAGATTCATAGCTATCATTTCTCTACTTTTTGGCTAAGATTAAGTGGAAGAGACTCAGAACTACAATATATGAAGAGCTCAAAAAATTAGACCCCAAAATGAAAGACCCAATCAAAAAACTGCACTAAAATAAAAGTACAAATAATCCATAATTGCATGAAAAAATGTCCATGTTACTGGCCATTAGAGGTATACAATTAAAATAATATTGAGACTCCGTCTCACTCCACAAAGAGTGGCCACCACTGAGAAATCAGATAACAAGTGTTGGTGAGGCTGTGAGAGAGCAAGCGAACCTTCTACAGTGCTGGTGGGAATGTAAACTAGCACAGCCGCTGTGGAACTTGGTCTGGAGATTCCTCAAAAACATAAAACTAGAAATTCCATTCAGCCCAGCTATCCCTCTTCTAGACATCTTCCCAAAGAGTTAAAGACATCAGATCCATGCATAACTTTGCTTTCAGCAGCAAAACTCACACCAGCTAAACCCTGGAGGTGGCTATGTGACCATCAGTGGATGAATGGAGGAAGAAAAGGTGGCATTTATGCACAATGGAGTACTGTTCTGCTACACAGAAGGATACGTCTGGGCCACTTGTAAGCAAAAGGACACAGCATGAGACCTTGATACTCAGTGAAATAAATCGGACACATGAGATTAAATCACACATGGTTGAGAGAAGCCTGATCTATACGTAAGAATGAAATGAAAGATAGGCGATAGGAAATGGGACACAGGTCATTCTTAAAGGAGATGGGACCAGGAGATGGGGTGAAAGAAGAACTAAGACAACGTGTTCTGCACACACCCCCAACCTCACGCAGGGATATCGGCACTATGTACTGCAAGTGTGGGCTGAGAAGAACAAAAGTTGGGGGGACAGAGAGAGGGAGGGAAGAAGAGAGAGAAAGAGAGAGAGAGAAAGAGGGAGAGATAGAGGAGAAAGAGAGGAAAGAAAGATGGAGGGAGAGAGGAGAGAAAGAGGGAGGGAGAGAGAGGGAGAGAGAGGGAGAGAGAGAGAAAAGAGGGAGAGATAGAGGAGAAAGAGAGAGAACAGAAAGAGGGAGGGAGAGAGGAGAGAAAGAGGGAGGGAGAGAGAGGGAGAGAGACAGAGGGAGAGAGGAGAAGGAGAGAGACAGAGAGAGGGAGGGAAGACAGAGAGGTGAGAGAAAGAGGGGGAAAGAGGAGAGAGGAGAGATACAGAGAGAAGGAGGGAGGGAAGAGAGAGAGAGAGGAGAGAGAGGGGGGAGAGAGAATAGAAACAGGAATGATGGCAAAGCTGCAGCTGGGAAGGGAGGGCCACCAGGGCCAGGTGTACACAGAGGAGGCCCAGGAAAGGGGGATGGGCTGAGTCTGCAAGGCTGCCTCTGGGTGCCAGGGCAATCCAGGCTCCTCTACCACAGAAACTCTTCTCCTGGGGCCTCTCCTCCCTTCCAGCAGAACCATCCTTGCTGATGGCAAGCATTCTTGGGGACAGGGCAGTCACAGGAGGCGGACTCAGCACCTGCAGGGGCCTGGCACCGTCCTCATTCTTCCAGGCTTACAGTGAGTGCAGCCCCTTGGCCAAAGCCTCCCAAGCTCCCCAAGTGGGACCCCAACTCCCATGATCTCACAGCCCATCTCAGCTGAGGGTTTCTGGGTGCCTCTCTTTCCTCAAGGGAGAGCTCACCAAGCAGGTGGAACAGCTCTCAGCAGCCTTTCGGCAGCTCCTGCCAGCACTTGACCCCGTGCCTCCACTGGGCACTTAAATAGTCAAGTCTGTCCATCACAGTCTTGCAAGGAAAATAAAGTGGGACAGCACAGTAAAGAGCACAAACTCATGAGAACTTAGGCGAGTAAACATGTAGAGGTTGCTCCACCTCTGCTGCTCACAAAGAAGTAAAGAAGAATCCCACAGGAGGCACTACTCACATTCCTGAGAGAGAGGTGAACTCCAGGCAGTGGGGATTCCACTGCTGGTGTGCACAAGGTCAAGCCAGGGTTGGCTGGGGCAAGGGTGCTGGTGAACGACTTGGCCATCACACTGAGTGCCATCAAAGGCATCCAAGGGTTGGGCTCGCAGCCCAACTCCTAGACACTGTATTAATTACACTAAGCAAGTGACCAAGGAGACAAAGGCTATGTAGAAAACAGGACCCATTGTATTTCTTTTAAAAAAGGAGAGGTACATAAATAACCAAAATTCGCCTTCACCTAGCTCACGCTAGTATGTGATTGATGGTTTTGTTGCCTCTAAAATGTTCAGGGTTTTCATGGTAATTTTTTGTTGTTCCTTTACATTTTAGCATTTTCTTTTCCTACCTAGACAAGCTGCCGCAAGTCCTGGGTTTTGGTACCAATCCAAAGCCTACTGGCCATGAGCAGGCAGACCACTAGGAATCATTAATTGGGTCAACAAAGACCTTACTTGCGCTAGCAGAGATGAAGCAAGCGACACGATGCTTGCTCTTGAGTTTTGGTTGGGGGAGAGAGAGAGATAAAGGTGAGGAGGGGCGGAGTTCAGTGAGAATCCACTAAACTGAAGCGCATGGGCAAGGAGGGAGCGCAGGGGAGGCATCCTGGATGCTGGGGCCAAGAGAGCTGCACCCTGGAAGGAGCCCAAGCGGGAGGCCAGGGGGTAGGAGGGTGGCATGGAAATGGGCACAGGGAGGAGAAAGGAAGAGACCAACAAGGGCACAGTGCAATGGAGACTCTTCGTCCCGGGGATGACACATGTGATGCCTCAGCTCTCAGGGTGAGAGGTTCATTTGCTGCCAGTCAGTACAGTCCATGGTCAGCTGGCTTCAGGGTAGAAGGGGTCTGGGTGAAGGGCATGGGGGGACAGCTGCTCGCCACTGGCATCCAGGAAGTGGAGGGAGGAGGAGGAGCCAGGGACAAGAACATACCCTCTGAGTCAGGTCCTGTGCCCAGCCTCTCCCATTGAGGCCCTACCTGCTAACAGACATCCAGCTCTGGATTTGCTGGTGAGTGAGTTCCATGATCCAGTCATCTTAACTCATGGCAACCTCACCTCAACTTATGAGACTTTGGGGGATGTTTTAGATCTCATCCATAACATGCAGGGACCTGAAAGACCAAGTCATCCTCCCAGAAGGAAGGCAGCTGCCACCCGGATCCCTGCTGGGTGCACCAGGTGGAAGAGAAGGCTCCTGATGCCACCTAATGCCCACTGCTTAGCTCGTGCTGGAAGATGGTCCTCTTGGGCCGAGGGTAGTAAGGTTGCCCACCCTACAGAGGCTAGGCAGAAAGGGAAGGAGTAGGAGCCCAAGGCTGAGGGCTGGGCAGGCTCTGCTTGGGGGTGTCTCAGCTGCTGGGCCAGGTGGGGAGCCAAGGGCCAGGCCTAGACATGCACAGGGACAGCTGGGCCTCGCAGCAGGGGAGCTGAGCCCTAAAGGGGAGGCTGGGTTTCTAAAATCAAACTTCTTATTGCTTGAAAAAGTAATGCATGTTCATTTTTTCAATTTGAGAAGTGTAGAGAAGTTTTTCAGAATTTTCTTGGAATCCAAGCCCTTGTTAGTAGCGAGTACACACATACAGCAGGTGACAGGTGAGGGCCACACAGCACACACCCCAGTCTGTGGCTGCCCCGTGACTGTGGAAGGACAGACCAGACTCTGAGGATGGAGGACAGTGAGGCACCATCATCTCTGTGAGGTGGGACCGAGGAAGCGACCTCGAGCCAGGCAGACCTGGACATGAACTCCTGAAAGCCTGAGGGCTCTTACCTAGAAAATGACACTCCTGAGCTATACCACAGAGCTTGGGATTAAATACAAAAACATCAATTGAAGTGGGGCATGGTGGTACACACTATAGTCCCAGCACTCGGGAGGCTGAGGCAGAAGGATTGTTGTGAGTTGGAGGCCAGCCTGGGCTGCACTGTGCGTTCAAGACCAACTTGAACTGTGTAGAAAGACCCTGTCTGAAACAAACCTGCGAACAAACATATACGTTAAAAACTAGACACTGTTTTTGCTTGTGTGTTTTTGATTTTGCTTTCTCTTCTAAGTTTTTATTTTGAGACAGTCTCACTAAGTCACTAAGTTGCCTAGGTTGGTCTCAAATTTAGGATCCTCCTGCCTAAGTGTCCTCCTGCCTCAGCCTCCTCCTGCCCGGTCTCATCATGCCTCAGCCTACTAAATGCTGGGAATATAGGCGTGTGCCATCATGTCCAGCTTTGACTGATGTAGTTACTAAAAGAAAATGATGATAATAAAGCATTTTTTAACCAAGCACTTAGCTGGGCACTGTTTCTCACTCCTGTGTATGGACACTTTCCTCCCTGGAATGGCGAGCATCAAGTTGAAGAAATTGGTTCTTCTTTTGCAACACGGGGATTTAGCCCAGGCCTTGGCACTGAGCTCCAGCCTTTTCTACTCTGATAAATGAGGAGCCTGGACTCTGGCCAGGTTGGGGAATACCCTGCGGCCATGACCAGGGGGATGGAGATGGTCCTTGTGTGGTACGTGGTGACACAGAGGCTGCTCATGTTCAAAGCCACCTGCCCGGGCCACTAGGACCCTGCCACCCAGCCACACAATAGCATCTGGGCCTCTGAGGCTCCTTCCCCTCCTGCCCACTGGCTCTGGGTCCTGGGCTCTCTGGAGCGACAGCCAGTGCCATAGCTGCCCACCACAGACACAGCCCTGTGTTCTGAGCTCAGCATGAGGGTGGCAGCCATTGTGATGCTCCAGTCTGAGCACATAGGCATGGGGTGGGGAGCTGAGGATGCTGCAGTAACTCCAGTGGTGCAGAGCAGAGCTGGCTTGGAGTCAGGGGAGGGTGGAGTGGAGAGGCTGGGGGGTAGAAACAGCTCAGCGACCGGGCTTTGGGAGTCGACTGCCAACTCAGCTCTGTGTAGGGCAGGCTCAGACCTGCAAGGCTCCCAGGGCCTTCACAGCTTACATAAAGCCTCCCCTGATGCTGACCTGCAAGTTCTGCCCAGGCCATGCTCCGCCTGGTCCCCAGACCTGTGCCACCCTGTTGCTGACTAGCTCTGCTGCTTTGGATCTCAGTGCCCAGTGGGCTTGGTCCAAGCTGCCCCTGTCTGCTCTTACATGAGCTGTGTGGCCAAATCTCCAACCTCGCATCCTGCCTCCCAAGACCAGCTGTTGGAGCCAGATCAGACAGTGCCACATACAGAGCTGCCTGCAGACTGGCTGGTCCACTGCTCCTGGCACAGGTGCCCACTGTAGCCATGTCCCCATGACTGTCATGGTGCTCCTGCTGCATAGAGGCCTGACTGGGACAAGTCAGCTATGCTGCAGTCCCCAGCACCTAAGGAAGCCCTTGTGGCAGGTGGTGGCCACTGTACTGACCTAGTCCCTTTGGGCTACCAGCCACTGGATGGCATTGTTCGTAGTTCTGGAGCTGAGGGCTCCCAGCCCTCCTCGGCTGTCTGCTGGCACAGGGCATGCATGTGGCAGAGTGGGTAAGGCTGCCCTCCGGGCCCTTAGATGAGCATTAGCTCCACGCATGAGGTGCCACCTTGGTGACCTGGCCACCTCCTCATAGCCCACTGTAGCTCCTGCAAATACCATCTCCCTGCACTGTGTGCAGCCTGTGCCCCTTCCACCCCTTTCACCTTGTGGCTGGGCAAGCCCCTCCTCTCCTGTGGCTCCCGCACACATGTGCGCTCATGATTGAAATCAGACTCTGACTTAGCTGGTTTGCACAATAGTGACACCCTGGGGATGCTGTCCAGGACCCCTGGGGGCCAGGTGCCCAATCTCTTCCATTGACTCTGATTTCATAGCTTCCCTAGAAAGTGAGCAGCTTGACACGCAGGGGTCGTCAGGTTCAGCACCTGCAGGCTGCTCGGCATGGTGGCAACACCAGGGCTGCTTGGTAGCACTTACCCTCTCACAGGGAGGCTATGGGGGCTCAGGAGGGAAGCAATTTGGGGTGAGAATCAGTGGGCAGTGAGGTAGGGACCTGGCCCAGCTGGTATCACAAGCCCCAGCTGCAACTCTGGGTTCTCTCTCTCCAAACCCCAAGCTGCGGGGTGGGACTGAAGAAGCTAGAGAACTCCGTGTCCCCTGAGCCCTGCTTTCTAAAGGCTCAGCCTCTGCCCAATGCAAGGTCCTGGAGCACTTCCCACCTGAGCCACTTGGGCAGAGTTTAGTACTGAGGGAGAACATTTCTCAATTAATTACCTCTTTTCAAATCCCAGGAGAGACTCAAGGGAATCTTGGGTTTCACCCCAAGTTCTAATTCTATTTCCCCTCATTAGCTGGCCCAGCTGCACCTGGCTAGCTCATCTGCTGGGAACTAGCGGCTGCCAACGCCTGGCTGCCCAGTTCTGGTCTGTTCAGGAGGAGCAGCCACTGAGGCCAGGGCCTGGCATGCAGGTCTTTGGCCATGGACACCACTCTGGCGGCAAGCCTCTCTCCCTGTGGGAAAAGCGCCGTGAGCTTGGCTCAGATGGGCCACACCTGCTGCCCCTCACTCTGCTCAAATTCCTTCAGGACCTTGGCTTGGCTAGAGCCCAGTGTGATACAAGACCCTGAAGTCAGAAAAGTCTGACACATCTCACCCCATAAGATCCCCAAGCCACTGGTATGGTGACGCAGTCCTGCAAAGCCCAGGCAGAACTGCTGAGGGCCCATTCAGGCTACACAGCGAGACCCTCAGTGGTCTTCCTGCCATGGCCCCCAAGTGCTGGGACTGCAGACCTGCGCCACTGTGCCTGGCTTTCAGACTTTCTGTAAGGGAAAAGAATCCACAACCTAAGCACAGAGATGGGTGCCTGCCTGGGACCAAGGTCATCGTGCCTCACAGCAGTCCCACCCAGGTTCTCTGGGAAAGAGGCCCTCAGAACCAGAAGGGAAAGGTGAAAGCAGTAGGCGAAGCACACAGAGTCGCTGCACACAGTGCAGAGGCACCATGGAGCAGCAGTGTTGGCCTTGGCCTTGCTGAAGGAAAAGGGAAATGGTAGGAAGATTTCATTTCTCACCTATTAGACAGGCTGGGTTTCAGCCATGACCACAGAGCCTGCTGCAGAGCCATGGGCAAGGGGCACCCTCCTGCCTCAGCAGGGTAGCAAGTGCCAGGTGGTCCCTGGACAAGATTTGCTCCAGTCCCAGAAGCTCCACACAGCTGCCCCATGAGGCCCGAGAGCTGACCCTACTGTGGGCTCTGGACGCCTCCAGGAGGAGGTGCTTTCCCTGTCCTCATGCACAGAACACACCTGGGCTCGTGGTTATGTGAGAACAGAGTCACAGCACGATGCACACAGAACCTTACTTTTTGTGTAAGAAAGTGCCAAAAAAAAGACAATACACTTGGTAAGAAGAAATACTGGTCGAATGTGAAATAAATGAACACACGTGCTTGCCATTAGGAAGCTAGGTGTCAGGGGCAAGGGGGAAGCGGGGCTTCTCCAGGAGCTCCCGAAATGTATGAGTGTGATGTATTAAATACAAATCAAACTAGAACCCAGGAAAGACCCTGCCATGAGGGGCCTTGGAAGGAGCAATGCACTCCTGTGGCCAAGCGCTGCTGCCCACCCAAAGTAAAGTGAACTATACCCTGCACCCCGGCATGGCTTTCACAGTGCGTTTCTTCCCCTAAAAACCTAAGCTTCTCAAGCCCTTCCTAACAGTGCTGGTGCCTGGCCCTACTCTGATAAGTGAGGGAAGACTCAGTCTGTTCCATTCCCACTGGCTGTGCAGCCATGGGTGGGGTCCTGAGGGGGGCTGGGAGCACCTTGTTCCCTACCAGCCCCCTGGGGACAGTCGGTGTGGGGGGACCCACAGTCAGAACAGAGCCTTGGTGACAGGGCATGGCCTGAGAGCTGGCTGTATCATGACCGCAACCTAGGGACTCCAGCCCTGCAAGGACACCCCAGAAAAGCCATGGATTCTTTCAAATCCCCCCCCAGGGGGGCTGGGGTGGGGTTCAGAGGGACTGCACTCCCTAATGCCTACCAGACCCTGGATCTGACCACCACTACCTCAGAAGGAGGGACGTGAGCAGATCAACTGCATAGGTGCAGGCGATGGCGTCTCCCCGGTCGCTCACTGGCAGGGCCACATTTCCTCCCCTCCAGATCCCTCGTATGGAGCCACGAGCCCCTGCTCTGGGTAATGAGGCAGTGTGCTGGGGTGCTGAGCAGACACCATGACATTTCCTCGAGGGACCTTACACTGGTGCTATTTATATATGACAGAGCCTCACCTGCTCAGGACCACTGTGACCAGGGTTCCTAGGTCACCCTGCTGCCCAGCCCAGACCACTTCCTGGACCCGGCAGTCAGTACCCAAGGTCACCACCTGGGGAGATGGCCATGTCCTTTCAGGGTGGGGCTGAAGGTGCAGAACAGTCACAGCATGGGGTGGCTCACTGGTTTAGACCTGCAGAATTGAAGGCCTGGAGACAACAGGACAGGACAAGGTTCTCTCAATCAGACGGGACACACCCCAGTTTCCAGGGATGGAGACCGGAGCACAAAGATCCTGCTGTGTTCTTGCTCTTTGGACCCATCTTACAACCCTGCCCTCCAGCTCCTCTCCATTCCCCACATGCCTGTCTACATCTCCATCTCTTTAACGTGGCCAGGATCAAGTCCCCAGTCCCCCCTAGCGCTTGTCCTCTTGCATAGAAATTCCAGGTAAACCTTAAGGACACTCCATCAACATGTCACTCCTCCACCCTGCTGCTTGGATGCAGCTGAACCATCGAAGTCCCAACCCCTTGCTCAGCATTCAAACACCTCCACGCTGTGACCCAGCACACATCTCCAGCCCATTTCCCATGATCCTTCATTCCTCTGCCCAATGCAAACCAGAACTCTCAGGACCCATTGAGGTTCTCTGCCTCATCATTTTCCATTGCTGCAGAGAGTCCATGGCTCCTGCTAACACCACCTTCTCCTAGAAACCCGTCCAGCCACTTTCCAGCTTGTGACCTCTTCAGTGTGTCTCCTGGGAGGTCTACAAGGGAGCCTATGATGACCCCAGGTGGCCTGAAGGAAATGGTCACAAACAGCCTTTTGTTGTTGATGGTCTGTCAAGTGACTGCACTTCTGCATTAAGGGTTCCAGGACAGCAGGGACCCACAGAATTCATGGAGCAGAAATCGAGCCAGAGAGAAGGTGGGCAGCTCTAGGTTCCTGCCTGGACTCTACCACTCCCTTGCTATGCATTAGATAAATCCATAGTCTTGGAGTCTCATCTGGGACACAGGACTGAAAGGTGCCCCCTTTCCTAGGGTCTAAGGCTAGGACAGTGCCTGGTGTGCTGCCTGAAGCCAGAAGTCTGACTTGCTCTGTGCTCTGGATTTCTTTCTGTGCAGAGCTGGCACCAGTGCTTGGGCACTTGGCCAGTTCCCCTGGACATCTGTCTCTCACAGTGTGGCCTGGTCCCCTTGGGCTTTGCTTGCTGGAGCCCACAGACTTATAACTTGTCCCCCACCACCACCCAGGCATCCTTATAGCTGCATGGAGGCCTGCCAACAGGAAGAAGGATCTTGAAAAACCGTGTGGGGTCCCGGGCTGCATCCACCAGGCCTTCAGGACCCCGCTGCTGGCCAAGCATTTTTCCCCACCTGTGTGCCACCAAAATAAGTCCTGCTTCCTGGGTCACTGGGCCACCAGCCACTCCATTATGCTGGGCCTCTGTGGGCTGTGTGGTGACAGAAGAGAGGTGATCAAGAGGTCTGGACCAGGGCCTGATTCTGTCCCATGCCACTAGGGAGGAGTTATTTTCTTCCCTAGCCTCAGTCCACCTCACTGGGGAGCAGTATGGCAGCCTAGATAATCTGAAGACTTCCTTGGATTTGGTTCTGGAGAAGTAAATGGAACTTTCTCCCTCACCATGCACTGCATGACACCCTTGCAGGGACCTGGGTGCTGCTGTCCCACTGGCCTCCATGTTTCTACCACTGAATGTGATAAGCAGCTCTGAGCCACCCATAGGACTCAGGGGACATTAATGAGATCATGGAACTGGGGCTTCAGCAGGGACAGCCATGCACCTATCAACTGTGAACTCACACCAACACAGAAGTGCATTTAGCAAGGCATTCTTAGAAGAATGTTGGAAGGAGGCATGCAGAATCAAGTAGTTCTACCTCAGGGTGGCCTGACAGGCAACTCTTTTCATTCCTCACTGTGTTTCCACAGTATTTGTACACATAACTTGCACAGCTAGGTGACATATTTTAAAAAGTTATTTGTGTGTTTTAAACATAAACACAGCATATAAAGAGGAGCTTCTCTTTCTGCACAGGTGTGAGGCACCCACAGTTTAGAGCCAGCCTGGGCACCTACTTCTTCTGAAGTCTCCGTCACTTCCCTTCTCTAGGTCTCAGGGTCTTGATCTCAGAGTTGCCAATCCACAGCTCCCCTAACAAGGTAGCACATGCAGGATTAACTCAGAAAAGACAATTGTAAGAGTGTGATGACATATGGAGAAGCTGGTACACAAAAACCAGTAGCATTCCTGTCCACCAATAAGGAGCCCACTGGGAAAAAAAATGAGGAAAATGATCTCACTCACAGTAGCTTGAAAAATTGAACTCTCAGGAATCGACCTAATCAAGGAAGAAAAAAACTTCTACAGCAAAGCATACAGAACTCTGAAGGAAGAGATTGACAAAGACACCAGAAAGAGGAAAGAGGCATGTTTGTGGGTCAGAAGACAGGTCTTAAAAATGGCTGCATTTATAAAAAATGACCTATAGATTTCACATAATCCCTATCAAAATATCAACATCATCCTTCACAGAACTAAAAAAGACAGGCCTAAAATTTATATGGGATTACAAAGGGCCCAGAATAGCCAGATAATCCTGAGCAGAAAGAGCTAGGAGGCTTCACAACGCCAGATTTGAAGTCTACTATGAGTGAGCAGTAACAAGACAACATGGTCCCAGGACAGAAACAGAACATGCATGGAGTAGTGGGAGAGAGCAGAGACTCCGGAACCTAGGCCCAGCTGACGCTTTGCAAAGAAGTCAAAAACATGTTGCAAAAACGATGGGCTCTTTAACAACGGTGCCGGGAAAACCTGATATCCACTTACAGAAGATTGAAACTAGATCCCTATCTCTCTCTCCCTCTGGACTAAATCAAATTAAAATGGATCAAAGACTAAGATATAAAAACAGAATCTTCAAGACTTCTGGAAGTCAGGAGACACTTGAAACCATGGGTGCAGGCTGGGACTTCCTGAGCAGGGCTCCAGCAGCAAAGGAAATAACGTTAAAAATCAACACACCGGACTTCATCAAGTTGAAAAGCTTCTGCACAGCAAGGGAAACAAACAACAGAGTGAAGAGAACCTCAAGATCGAGAGATTTTTTTTTTTTTTTTTGCCAGCTACTCTTTTGATAAAGGAATAATATCTGGAATACACAAAAATCTCAAACTATTAGTCCCCCAAAACAAATGAACCAATTAAAAAACAGGCAAATGCATTAAATAGACATTCCTCAAAAAAAGAAGTACAAATACCAACAATTGAAAAATTTTCAACATCTTTCCTCCTTGGGGAAATGTAAATCAAAACAGTGTTGAGATTCCACTCTACCCCAGCCAGAATGGCTATCAACAAAAGCACAAAACACAGTGAATGACAGTGAGGATACCAGGGAAGAAGAGGGGGTCCCCCCTTCACTGTTGGTGGGAACATAAACCAGTACAACTGCTGCGGAAATCAACATGTAGAATCAACAAACTACAGTAGAAATTCCATATGAGCCCACTAGACCTCTCCAGGATGCACTCCTGAAAGAATTAACACCACCACACTAACTCGGCCCCGATCTGGCCAAATCCAGACGGCTCCCAGACCTCACGGGCCCAGGGTTTCTGGAAGCTGGTCAAACCATGTGGGCATCTAGCTGACTTGGCTGTGAAGAGGTAGAGACTAGTGGAAAGGAGGGTCAGTGGGGTGTGGCAATTTGGATAAATTCTCTCCCCTCTCTCCTGCTTCCTGTCCCTCATTGGGGGAGCAGCTGTCCTACATCAGGCCCTCCAGCCATGCTGTTTCTGTTTGGAGCCAGTCACCACGGACAGAGGCGTGAGCTGAAATCACTTTCTGTCCTTTAAGTCACTGCTGTTGAGAGTGCCGCCCCAGCGACCAGGAGTGGCCTGCCCTTTCCACAGCAGTGCAATTCACAGTAGCTAAGCTCTCGAGGCAGCCTGCATGCCCCCCAACTGACGCCTGAGCAAATCGTGGGATCTGTAGGCGATGGAATTCCGTTCAGTCCCCAAGAGAAATGGAGCACGGCTTTTGCGGGGAAATGGATGGAAATGGGCACCATCGTGCTACTTGAAATGAGCCACACTCAGAAAAGCTAAATGCATCCACTCACATATGAAAAACCTAACATAAAGTAACTTAGTGAATAGAATAAAGCAGAGATGATAGAGAACAAGAGAGCAGACTCTCAGGTGAGATGGGATGAGCAGGCGAAAATGGTAAGGATGCACCAATGGCCCCAAGTGAAGCCCCTGTTACGGATCCCACGTGCGCACTCCCGTACCTGCGCACAGCTACCTGAAGGCACCAATGAGTGATCTGCAGACAGGACTGGAGGCGCAGCCCTCGCGGTACAGAGACAGGCCAGGATGAGCTCGGCAGCTCCCCAAGTCGGCCCTGGGGTCTTTCCAGACTGCAGTGCCGGGAGCCGAAGCTTGTGAAGAGTTTCGTCTGCTGGGTCCAGGGGGCCTGGGCCAGGCTATGATGCTCGAGGAGCTAACCTCTGCAGAGCAGTAAAGGGAGAAGGAAACCCGAAAAGTCCAGGCAACCACATAGCAGGCGGAGGATGCGCTTCCGCATCCTTCCAAGCCTCTAGCTCGCTCCTCCGCTGGACGCACGCAGGGGGAGCAGCCAAGGAATCAAGGAAGTTAGGGACCTACTCAGCGGGAGCTTGGTGAGCGCCCAGGGCTTTGGCCACAGATCCAGAAAGCCGCGCCCTGAGAGTAGAACTAAGGCGGGGCGACCTGCCCGCAGCTGGTGGGTTCAGGAAAGCCCCAGGTTCCTGCCCGTGGCTCAGGGCATTGGGGTGGGAGCCCCGGTTCTGAGGGGATTGGGGTGGGAGCCCCAGTTCTCTGTCTGCTGCTAGCCTAAGCTCAACACTCACCCTGGACAGTCAGCGTCGCCACCTAAAGGCACCACGGCTCTGCATGCAGGCACTCAGCAGCCTCAATGCGCTACTAACAAGGCCCAAAAGATTGAAATCCAAGGAGGTGGGGAGCAAATAATAGGCAGAGATTCTGTGACGCCAATAGTGGAGTAGTCAGAATGGGACTTTAAAACAAGAACAGCTGGTACATTCGAAGTGACAGAGGAAGCATGGTCAAAAATGAAGGGAGGGGCGACCAGACAGCAACTAAAGCGGCTACTTAGGCAGAGTGCAGTGGCCGGGTTTATTTTATTGTACTACACTGTACTATATTGTACTGTTTGGTATGGCGTGGTGTGGTGTGGTGCCTGTTAAGAGAGCCGATTTCCGGTGTGCCGCACTGACCCGCGCAGGGAGCGCTGAGACGGCGATTGAGACTGGGCATTAGGGGACATGCCTATAATCCCAGCACTTGGGAGGCTGAAAACAGAAGGATCACTACGAGTCCGACCTACGTAGTGAGACCCTGCAGACCCTGTCCTAAATACCGAAGAAAAAAAAAAGGAAAGAAAAGAAAAGAAAATGTTGGATGATGGGATGAAAATATCATATGAGACTTGGAAACAATGAAAAGGAATCATAGTGAAAGTACCCGAAGCCAAAGGCAATGGAAAACATCTTGAGAGAGGCCAGAAACACAGACATTTGCATTCAAGGAGTGAAAATCGACCTGGTGACTAAGATTGGTGTCTTTTTCACAGGCACACTTGGAGCCCTTTAAAAGACAGTGAAATGATAAATCTAAAGTGTGGACAAGAAAAGCATAGCAAAGCAAAACGTCTCTTCCAACCTCAAATTTTATTATTATTATTTATTTTTGTATTTTAGGGAAAGGTCTATAGGGTGTCACTACTAGATTGGACTTGTAGTGATCTGCCTGTTTACAGCCTCCCAAGAACTATGATTACAGGTGTGCACCACCATGCTCAGTCTCAATTGCTGTCTCAGCTTGCCCTGGGGCATGGCCAGCACAGCAGGCCTGGGGATAGAACCCTTGGCTCCTGTGCCTGCTTGCAGACACTTTAATCCACTGAGCTATTTGGTCAGCCCTTAACCTCTTTTTTTTTTTTTTTTTTTTCCCCCAGTACCGGGGATTGAATTCAGGACCCTGCACTTGCCAGGCAAGCACTTATTCTACTGAGCTATCTCAACCTCAAATTTTATATCCAACAAAAATGTCTTTCAACACTATAATGGGAGACACCTATTTTAATCTTCTCTGCACTGCACTGCACCACCAGAAAAGGAGAAGAGTTTGGAGTGAAAGCAAGAATGTTTTTAGACAGAAGCATGTGGTGGTAGCAAAGAACCTGGGAAAGAGTAACTGTGTGAATAAATATTGAATATTTAAAATAATAATAATGACTTGTAAAGTGTATAACATATTCAGAAGTAAAATACATAAGGCAGGAACTTGGAGGGTGGGGAAGAGGCCACTGAGATTAACCTGATGGACAGCTGCTAGCCCATGCTGTGCACAGGGCAGGGGTACTGTGAGGTCGTGAGCTCGACTGAGAAGGATGCATACGGTAGCCTCTAGGATTTCTACTGTGAGTATGCATTGGAAAGCTAACAGAGGAAAGCTTCCCAGTAAAGAAAAAGAGACTCCATTAATCGTACCCAAAATGTAAAAAGGAAATCAGGCTGGCAATCTGCATCTGTAATGCCAGCTCTCTGGGAAGCTGAGGCATCTTAGCAAGACCCTGCCATACAATATAATATAATACAATACAGTACTACACCACACCACATCACACCATACTGAACAGTACAGTTTGGTACAGTGTAGTACAGTAAAATAAAAAGAGCTGAGACAAGTCCAATGCAAAGGCCCCGGGTTCAGTCCCCCATACTGAAAACAAAACAACACAACAATAACAACAAAAACTCACAGCAAGTTCTTTGTCTTAATCCCAACAATGACAGTAATGATATTAAGTTTAAATGGCCTACATGTGCCAGTTAAAAGAGAGGACTGGCAGCTGAGAGTGTGGAGAGTTCTATTTCAAAAGCTGTCCTCCTGGGCCATGACTCCACCTCGGCAGCAGAGTGTGGGCACAGCATGAACAAGGTGCGAGTCCCCAACACACAACAAGCCCAAATAGCAAACAATGTGACACTGGACACAGTAGGACTGGAAATAGAAGAGAAACCCCTCTAAGCCAGGGACAACAAAGCTGGCATAGTTGTGTTACTGTCAGATAAAATACACTTCAAGGCAAAAGACATTACTAGAGATAAGGTAAAAATATGGAACAACAACAAATAATAGTCATAATGGTAATAATCAGAACATTTTGATGGAAGAATATATCAACCTTGAGTTTCCAACACTTTAAGTTATATTTTTAGGGCTAAGGATGTAGCTCAGTGGTCGAACTCTTGCCTTGCATGCACAAGTCCCTGGGTTTGATCCCCAACACCACACACACACCCACACACACACACAAATATGTTTTTAAAACTGAATAAAACCAAAATGAAATATAAATATGAACATAATTAGAACTGGAAATCTTAACTGTTTGCCCAACTAAGAAGGCAAACACTGCAAGAGGACTCCATAGAGCTGAATGTTTGACTAACATCAGTGGTGATGCTGATACACTCATACGTGAGGCACACTCCTTCTGGGGACAGCAGAGTACACATTTTTTGCAAGTCTTTATGGGAATTTACCAAAATAGGCTGGACTGTGGGTCAGAAAATCCCAACAATGTTGAATATTGAAACCACTCAACAGAAGCTCTCTGACCACAGTAGAACTAACATGGAAATAAATACCAGAAGACAGTCCGCAAATATTTAGAAAGTAGCACCAGATTTCAAAGTAAACTATCAGTAAAAAACAAAATCACAATAGCAATTTCAAAATGTGTTTCCTGAGTAAAAATAAAATTGTGACATCAGAAGAACTATGAGATCCAGTTATGCTTAGAAGACAACTTACAATTTCAATTTTATTATTTTCTAAAATGATAGAAAAGATCTGTCCCCAAAGCTAGGAAAAGACCATAAATAAAACTCAAAGAGAGTAAAAGGGCCTACTAAACACAGAGCAGAAATAAATGCAGTGGAAAAGTGAGTCAAACTGAGAGAAAAAAAAAACCAGGAGTCAGGTCTCAGAAGCCCAAGTACGTTGGCAAACCTTGGCAAGACCAAGGAAAAGAGAACCAACACGGACTGCGAGTTACTCTTCTCTGTAGGGGACTGTTGCTATACATGGCACTAAATGCATCGCTGCACACAATACACATCAAAAATATAACAAAAGGAAAGTTTGAGCACCCTATGAATCAGCTTCATGAACTTGATTAGAAATAAGAAAACAGGAAATATAACGCTATGAATAATTCTGCAGCCACTTAAAAATTAAATATGTCATTGAACACCTTCCCTCCAAGAAACAGACCAAGGTGACTTCAGTGCCAAGGATTTCCAAATATTTAAAAAGAAGCCAATGTTACACTCTTCAAAACAACAGAGGACCAGGAAATGTTCCACCCCTTTTTATGACCCATTTAATCTTGACACTGAAACCTGACAAGGACATCTTAATGAATAAAAATCAGAGACCAATGAATCTTATGAACATAAATGACAAAATCCATAGTAGAATAATGGTCAGGCTGAAACAGAACTACAAGTAATGCCTCTGATGAAGTGCTCCAGGAATGCAAGTGGGTTTAACATTTAAAGCTCAATTGATGGGATCTGCACCAACAGAATAAAGGGAGACAGGCAGCTCAAGAATGTCAAAGGGACTAAGAGGTAGAGGGGTGGAGGGGAGGGGAAGAGAGGGCAGCGTGAGAAGCTCGAAGATGCGAAGATGCGTTCCACACATGTGCCAGCTCCCCGCCCCAAGGAATGTCATTCTGTACCACCCACATGGACTAATAAAAATAAACGTTAAAGAAAGAAGGAGAAATAATGGAGAAAAACACAGGATCATGGTAACAGATGCAGAAAGTGTCTAATAAAATTCAATATCAAGCTGGGCGTGGTGGCTCACACCTGTAATCCCAGCGCGTGGGAGGCTGAGGCAGGAGGATCAGTGCGAGTTCAAGACCAGCCTGGGCTACAAAAGTGAGCTCAAGGCCAGCCTGAACTGCATAGTGAGACCCTGTCTCAAAAAGGAAAAAAAAAAAAAAAATCGATATCATTCAAGAACAATTTCTCAGCAAATCAAGAGGAGAAGGGAATTTTCTTATCCACAAAAATCTGTAGCAAACATCATTGAACACTTTCTCCCATTGAACTGGGAACTCAGCAAGGACACCCAACGCCATGCCAAGGCCTTGCCTAGGCAATGCCTGAGAAAGAAAACACAGAGACTTTCCCTGGAAATGCAAGACTCCCCTTGCTAGTCGGTGAATTCATTTGATGTAGAACAGGGTACACAGACACAAACTCATGATAAGTAAGTCAACTCGGCAAAGTGGTGGGATACAAAGTCATTACCTAAAAATCATGTTTTCATGTGGCTACTAATGATTAGAAAAAGGTAAAATAATAGTACTTACACTAGCAGTGAAAACCATTTACCCAGACCTAAATGTAAAGAAAGACGTACAGAATTTCTAGACTGAAACCCTAAAATACTACCAGGAAAAATTAAAGATAATCTAAGCATACAGAAATCCAACCCTAAATATATGTTAGTATATATGTTAGAATATATAATATATGTTAGAAATGTAATGCTGCGAGTGTGCCAGTTTGGCCCAAATATTTTTATGGATTCAGTGAAATACCAATACAGAATCCAGCAGTTAGCTTTTTTATGTAAAAATATGCATAAATTTATTGAAATCAGAAAAAAGAAATTTATTTGTCACTGAAAGCATCATTTGAAATTCTAATTTTTCAATTTTAATGGTAAACTAAAAGATTTAATATATTTCCAGGTAATTATGAAAGGGACTCTTTTCATTTGCTTAAATGTGTGTGAATCAAAAAGTTGGGGAAATGCAGAAACACAAAAACAACTCCAAGATAAATGGCATTTGCTTAAAGATCATACAATAGTACAGCTCAGCAGCACACCTACAATTTCAGATACTTACGAATTGGAGAGAAGAATATCCTAGAAGTGAGCCCTGTCTGGGAAACTTAGAAAAACCCTGTCTCAAAAAAAAGCTAAAAGAGCCACGCAGTGAGCTTTTGACTGTCTTTTCTATTTTATGTCTCACTTCTGTTTTATTAGCTAGCACATGTTTGCAGTGGATAAAGATCAGTTTTGGGTGGAGGAGCTGTGCGTACGTAGCACCTCTCAATTCTTTTCACACTTCCCTCCCGTCCTTCCCCACTCACTCCAACTCTCGGCCCCCTCCCTCCTGGTTCAGCAACCTATATGGAGAGTTAGAATGCAGATTACTCAAAATAACTCCGAAGGAAACGGACAGAAGGTTTTGTGTTATCAGACATCTTATAAAAGTGCAGAAAGGGAGATTAGAGCAATAGTCCAAAACAGAAATAAAGCCGATAGTTCAGAATAGAAGCCCAGATGCATGCCCTGATGTGTATGACCTGCCAATACGTGAGAAGGATGCCGTTGAAATTTGTGGGTGTTGATGACATTTCAGGAAGTAGTGCTCTCTCTACTGAAAATGAAAATGAGGGGAAAAGAAGAACCTCGGCATTTCCTTCACCCCATATATAAAAGTTCCAGAGAGAGTGGTGAAATAAAAGTGAAAGGTAAATTTTGAATACTTCTAGATGATCCTCCTCATGACTTTGAGGTAGGCAACAACTTTTTAGGACCCCAGGAGGCACCAACCATAAGAGGAAAACATGGACAAATTGGACTTGAGGAGGATTAGTAACTGCTGCTCATCAACAGGTAGGTATCATGAGGAAAGTGAAGAAGGCAAACTATGAGCTAAGAGAAACACTCACAATACTTTTTCCTGGCAAACATCCCTTCTTTATGCTATAAGAACAATTTTTACAGATTACAAGAAGACAAATAACGGGCCCGGCGGGATGGCTCAGTGGTCTAAAGCGCCTGCTTGGGAAAGCTTGGGCGGCTTCAGGGACCGCGGTTCGATCCCCGGCACCACATGCTGCGCCAGCCCTGCCCTCGGGATGGGCTGAGCCGCCCATAAAAATGAGTGAATAAACAAAAGGTTCTGAAACAAGAAAAAAAAAAAAGAAGACAAATAACACAACTACAAAGATACATTGGCAAAAGACATGAATAGGCACTGCTCGTTGAGTCTGAACTGGTGAGGCTACTTCAAAGGCGGTTTGGCAGAGGCTACTAAAGCTGAATACACACATATTCCCATCCTCACCTCTCTATTGACATTTATACCCTTGGAATAAACTTAGCCTAGACTCATATGAAGGAAAACTACAAGATGTTGAGAGGAGAAAAAAAAAAAAAAGGAAAGACACCAGCAAAGGAAAAAACATCCTGTGTGCAGGGAATGAATGATTTAATATTAAGATATCAAAACTGCCTCATGTGATCAATAGATTTAGCGCAAAACCTCAAGGGGCTGGGTACTGTGATACAGTCCTGTAAAACAATTTTGAACAAAGATACCAAAGTTAAAGATCTCTCTCTGTCTCTGTCTGTCTGTCTGTCTGTCTGTCTGTCTGTCTCTCTCTCTCTCTCTCTCTCTCTCTCTCTCTCTCTCTCTCTTGCAGTACCAGGGATCCAACTCAGGACTGTACACTTGCCAGGAAGACATTTTCTGAATTCAAACCTTACCTCAAAGCTACAGGGCAGCCCCAGAGACATACTGAGTGATAGAACAGAATAGAAAATACAGATGAAATCCCCATATACATGGTCAGGTGAGATGGAGTGCAGGGCCATGCGCAGGCTGGGCACGGGGGTAGCACTGAGCTGTCTCTCCAGAACTTTAGACTTTTTGTATTGTTGCTGAGGCTGGCCTCAAATTTGTCATCTTCCTGCCTCAGCACCCTGAGCAGTTGGAATTACAGGTGTGTGCTACCGTATATGGTGGTCAGATGATTTTTGACAAGGCACCAAGACCATCTGGCAGAGAAAGAATGATCTTTTCAACTGCTGGGAACACCTGCTCTCTCCCTCTAGAGAAGGATGGTGGGACCCCTACCTAAGCTATAACAATACGAGCTCAAAGTGGCCCTCAGACAAAGTGTGAGACTGACCAGAAACCTCTTATTGGAGAACCCAGGGCAACACCTTTACGGAAATGGGCCTGACAAGGATTTCTTGGATATAGCATCAAAGGCACTGGCAGCAAATGGAAGGAAAAAAAAGGAGGAGGTGAAGGTTTCTGAATGTAAAATCCATAAGATTTTTGTGTGTGTGATACTGAGGATTGAACTCAGGACTTTGTGCTTGCCAGGCAGGAAGGGGAAGCAGACACAAAAAGAGGAAGATGAATTACATACATGCCCCAAATACCAGCAATGAAGGTGATCACTATCCCATAAATACATGTAATAAAATCAAAATGAAAAAAGCCTATAAGAAGATGCCATTCCACACTTATTAGGATTGTTGTTGCAAAACCAAAAACAACAAAAATCAGAGTCAGAAGTGGTGGCCAGGATAGGAAGAGATGCCCAGGAGTAAGCATTTCCAGAAGGAATATAAAACTACACAATGCCACAGAAACTAGGCTTGTGATTTCTCAAAAAGAAAATAAAATCATCATAGGTTCTAATAACTCCAGTGCTGGGTGTATGCCCAAGCCCATGTCCATGCGGCATTATTCATAATGACCAAAAGCTAGAAATGGCTCAAATGTCCATCCATAGAAGAACAGATAAAAGAAAGAGGGTTACACCCAGGTCATAAAACACAGTCAGCCTCAGAAAGGAAAGGAATCCCGTATCTTCCGCCGGATTGCGTTTATGCAAGGTTATGCAAAGTGGACACGATACACTTCATCAAACTGTTCAGGCAAGAGTTGTGTAGTTTATATTGAATTTCTCTCAAGGGTATAAATGTCAATAGAAGGGTGAGGATGGAGACCCGTACAGAGCTTGGAGTGTTGAGCAGATGGCCTGTATCCACCTTGTATAAACACAATCTGGCAGAAGACACGGGATCCCTCTCCTTTCTAAGGCTGACTGTATCTTATGACCTGGGTGTCCCACTCTTTCTTTTATCTGTTCTTCTATGGAGGGATACTTGAGTCATTTCTAATTTTTGGTCATTATGAATAATGCTGTGTGCACATGGGCTTGGGCACGGGTAGCTCCAGGCCATGACTTTAAGAAGACTGAGCTAAGACTATGTGTGTCACTCACCAAGGGACAAAGATGCTTCTGACCCTGCCAGAGATAACACCTACAGTAGGCTTGACCTCCTGCTCCCTGGTTTGGTGTATCTGGCCATCAACTCCAATCCCTTGATCTGCATCTGGGAGGAAAATTTTACTTCCCAACAGCAAGGACACTGGTCATGGGAAATCAACAACTCAGCAACTTTTGGTCCATGTTGGAGTGGGCATAGAGAGTGGCTGCTGCCCTTCCCAAACCTGCCCAGTGACAGCATTGCTACAGTGGAGTCTTTGGGGACACAGCTCCCAAATCCATCACAGAAGATGAGCCGGTGAGCAGCGAGTTGCCGCTATAGCCCTGACTTCCTCTTCCACCCTGCTGGCCTCCATTCCTTCCACAGCATACTACAGAGGGCACAGGGCACCTCCTAAATGGCCAGAGCATCTCTTATTCCAGAGTGGCCTCCCCAGCCCAAGGGTCTAGCACCCTGCACAGTCCCCCAACAGGATGGCGACCCTCTTAGGGTGCTGAAGAGGAGTTTTGAGCACTTACTTTCATCATTAGAAACATTCCCCAGCGATGTGTGACTGGAATAGCGTTTGTTTTCACTTTCGTTGAGACATCTTTCAATCCAGCTCTCTGAAAAACACAAGAATAATGGAAAAAGCAGTCATGGACTTGCTGTGTTCATGAGGAGGCAGGAACATCACAAAGGCCTTCAGTCCTCACACTTGCCAAGGCCCCATGACATCTCCCCAAGGTGGAGCCTGTGGTCATGTGAGAGCCTACGCACACCATGACAGAGCATTGTGGAGGCTACATAGCCATTAGAAACTCCTTGGTCCAACTTTATGATGACCAGAGAATTCAGTCCCTGGCTACCAACTGAGCATTATCTTCCTGTGTGAAGAAGACACACTTTCGAGGAGCCATTCGCAAAGCAAGCTGTGGCCAACTGGATCACTGGCAGTCTTCTGCAAACTCATACAGTAGCAGAATCTTTTTTTCAAATGAAACCAAAAACAAGCCAACAAAACCCCAGAGGAGTCAGCTGATGCATTGGAGGGCAGGGATCCCGGCCTTACCTCCCCTCATCCCGGGACTGTAGCATGGCTGAAAGCTGCAGTGGGAGAGAACAGCAACTCTAGAGAAGCTGTGTGGCACTTTTTTTTTTTAATATTTTTTTATTGTTTAAATTTAACAATGGTTATATTACATATTTTCATCATCAGATCAGTTTAGATTAATACATATAGGTATATAAGATTGATCAAACAATTAAACACTTACCCTTCTAATTCAACATTACTTTTTTCCCCCCTTTTTCTTTTCCCCTTTCTTTTCTTTGAAAGTTGAAATATTGCATATTGTCCTCACAATCATTCTATAGAGTACAGTGTGTGGGCATGACCCACCTCCCTACTGATGTTGCTTAGAAAAAAGGAAAAGAATATATTTCTCTTTGGACTAAGAGGAAGCAGATACATACACAGTCAAATGTTCTGCAATTGTAGT
>PVJA010031916.1:6707-24631 GCA_004027025.1 Myocastor coypus
TTTTTTTTTTTTTTTTTTTTTTTTTTTTTTTTTTTTTTTTTTTTTTTTTTTTTTTTTTTTAAGATTCATTGCCTACTATGTGTGTGTGTGAGGCACGTTTTCTTCCAATAGTTGTATGTTGGGTCCTCTCTGTGTCCGTATGAGGCTGAGGCTGAAGAGGATAATTTATGCCAACACTAATTCCTGAGACAAAGATTTGTCTTTGATGACCTGTGTCTTTACTTCCATCAGATGCTCCAGTTTTCTAAGTAGAAATGTGAGGGCAAGGATGGCAGGGCTCCCAGGAAGTTTGAGGCTCCATCCAAGGTGTATGTCCCTACCCAACATGAGTAGGGGGCACCCGGCCTGGCAGTAGCTCCTGGGCAAGCGGTGTTGGGGCTGCATGGGCCCTCTTTCCCCTGCACTGCTCTTCTCCAACCTCACATATGTGCTTCCTGATCTCCTGAAGACGTTTCCCACCTGGCTTCCCTGTCAGGAAGTTGGTGTGGGGGCTGCAACCCTGGACCCCCTTGTCAAAATCCCTGACTCTCTGTAGTGCTAACTCTCCTGACAGTCAGTGTTCCGTGGATATGAAAGAAATTACCTGTATTTTTAAGATGATTATGAGTTGTTTAGATGACCTCTTCATTATTTAAAGAGGTTAAGAAGCAAAGGTAAGGGCTAAGAGATCTATTTTCTTAAACTTCTGTAATAAAGACGCCAGTGTTGGTCCTGCTGGTCTCTGTGTGAACCTGAGCCAATGCTTATGTTCGCATAAGGACTCTAACACAAGTATTCACAGCAGCATCGTTTATCATGGAAAACACTGAATATAGCCAAAGATGCATGAGGAAGAAGGCCATGTCCACTTCTGAGGTTCAGGGGAAGAATAATTTCCATGCCTTCTCCAGCCCCCTTAACTACCTGTTATCCTTGTTTTGTGACTCAGTTGTCCATTTCCAAGATCAACAGTGGCATGCAGTCCCCTTTTCCTTCTCCTGTGCCAACAGTGGCACATGACTTCCTTCCATCCAACAGTGATATGTGACCACCTCCTTCACCAACAGTGATATGTGACCACCTCCTTCACCCGCATGGTCAAGACTTGTGGTCATCTTCCACCTACAAGGTCAACAGTGGTAAATTTCATTTTTTCATTATTATGTTACTTCCCTTTTCTGCTTTTCTCATTCAGTTTTAGGGTGTTGCAAATACATTGGTCCCACAAGGATGATCCAGTGAAATCACCCATCACAAAGCTCAGCTGCCTTAATTCCATCTTCATCTCTAAGGTAGGGTGATCATTTTATTTTATTATTTTTATGTGCTTAGTACAGGGTCTACGGGAGCTCACTATGTAGATTGGACTCATAGTGATCCTCCTGTTTTCACCTCTCAAGCACTGGGGCAACAGGTGCCCACCACCATGCCTAGTCTCAATCTCAGCATGTTCAGGGGGCAGGCTGCCATGGCATGCTGGGGATCCAACCCCAGTCCCTGCCTCTGCCTGAGGAGGCACCTTATTCAGCTGAGTTATCAGGCTGGCCCTTAGGGAGATTATCCTTGATCATGAATGTGTTCCCAGGGTCATGTCAAGGGTCTTTAAGTGGGAAGAGGGAGGCAGAAGGATCAGAATCATGGAGTTGGAATAATTAGCTCTGAAGACCAGTAACTTTGAAGATGGCAGAAGTAAATATGTCAAGGAAAGTGGGACTTCCAGAGGCACAAAAGGCAGGGTGGCACCTCCAGATAATCCAGCCCTGGTGGCCCTTTGTCATGATTCCCATGGGATCTCTTTCTGACTTCTGACCCCAGAACTGTGAAAAAAAAAATAGACTAGTGTTGTTCGAGACTACTAAATTTATAACAGTTTGCTACAATAAACTATTGGAGGGGTTAGACTAGCCAGTTGGCATTATGAATTTATCCATTTCTCCTGTCTGTGCTTTGCTTTACCTATTTTGCAGGTCTATTCTATACATAGACATTTAGGGTTGTGATGTCTTCTTGGAAGAATGGCTCAGTGATAGCTGTTCATATCAATATGAATAAGAAACACCCAGTTAAATTGGTGCATCATAGTTCTAGGAGTGGAAGACCCATCCTAGGGAGAACTGTCACCTGAGTGGCACAAGAGAAAAATGAAGCAGGAAGGCTCAGTTTTGTTCCTTTGGAGGAACTCTGCTCTTCACCTTCACCTCGGACATCATTTGTTGGCTTCCATCACAGATCCTTCAACCTCTTCATATGGACTCACATGAGCACACCACACTTAACTCCAGGCCTTTGACTGTATCTTTCAGATCTCCAGTGTACAAACAGACCTTTTTCACTCTTCCACATGTGGCCGTATAGGCAACTACTGTAAGCCCATCTTGCGTATTTTGCATTAAATCTGATTCTCTAGTAAGCATATAGGTCCGAGGTATATATTGTACTGTTATTATTCTGTCATGTCTTTCTGTCCCTGAATTTTTTGACATTTACTTTATTTGAGGCCAGAAAGTCACTCCGTCCTCTGTTTAATATTTCATTAATGTTTCCTTCTACTTTCAACAAGCTTGAATGATATTTGAAGTGTTTTACTGTGGATAGTACATAGAAGAAATAAACTGATCTCTGTTTACAAATGACATGATTTTTTACATAGAAAATTCCAGTTAAACCACAAAAACTATCAGGATTAATAAGTTAGTTTAGCAAAGTTGCAGAATACAAGATCAATATGCAAGACATTTGTTGTATTTCTTTATGGTAGTAGTGAATAATTTGAAGTGAAACTATCACAGTTATAATGGCACTAAAAAGAATAAAAAGCTTAGAAATAAACAAGAGAAATATATACTGTATGTTGTGGTTTATGTCTACCTGTCCCCCCAAAGCCTCATGTAGTCATTGGGCGGGGACTTTTAGAGTTTGACATTTGATCCGTGATCTCTGGGATTATAGGTTTTAGTACTGATGGGATTATGGGTGGAAGTACTTCTGAGATTATGGGTGTAGCCTAGGGTGGAAGCTAAGGCGGAGAGCCTGAATGTAATATAAAGAGAGACAGAGAGATAGACTGGAGCTCTAGCTGTTGCTGTTGCTCTGCTGCCGTGTTGGTTGGCTACCTCTGCCGCCAGTTTGTTGCTGTTCCGGCGCCATGAACTGGATGCTCTCTGCTCTGTTCCTCTCAGCCTTGGGCCAGCCGAACATGGACTGAAACCTCCAGTAACTGTGAGCTAAATAAACCTTTCCTTCCTTCATTTTGAGTGTCGGGTATTTGTCTCGGCAATGATTAAAAAGTAACTAAGACACTGTATACACTGAAATTACAAAATATTATTGAAGAAAACTACAAACCCAACAAATGGAAAGATATTTCATCTTCATGGATTAAAAACTCAATACTGTTAAGATGAGAACACATCTCACAATGATCTACAGGTTCAGTTCAATCCCTAGAAAAATATAATCTGGCTTTTTTTTTTTTTTTCCTGAAACTGAAAGGTTGATTAAAAGTTTCATATGGAAAGTTGAGGGATCAAAAATTGCCAAAATGATTTTAGAAAGCAAGAACAATCTACAGAACTCACATTTCCCAATTCAAAGCTTTCTGTGAAGTTAAGTAACCAAAGCCAATGTAGTTCTGGCATAAGGATCAACACACAGACTATTGAAACAGAATAAAGAACAAGCTCTCAGAGATTAACCTTCCCATTCACAGTCATTTGTTTTCAAGAACACCAATTACTCCATGGAAAAAATAATTTTTTGACAAATAGTCAATAGGTCCATTCCTACGCAGAGGGAAGGTATAGCCCTACCTCATGCCATACACTAAAATAAGCCTAAAATAGACCAAAGACTTATATGTGAGCATTAAAACTGTAAGCTTTTAAGAAAAGAAACAGTTTATCAAAAGTCCAGTCTTCATAGGAATAAGCAATGAAACTTAGTTAACCCAGACTTCAGCAAAACTAGTTTTTTTGTGCATCAAAGGACATATTAAGTGCATACCTGTTATCCCAGCACTTGGAAGGCTGAGGCAGGAGGATCAGTGTGAATTTGAGAGCAGCCTGGGGTACAAAATTGAGCTCAAAGCCAGCTTGAACTGCATAATGAGACCTTGTCTCAAAAAGACAAAAAGACAAAAATAAATAAATAAATAAATAAATAAATAAATAAATAAAATATAATAAAAATTTAAAAGGACATATTAAAAAAAATTTGAGATTCGACTAGCAACCAGGCCCTCCACATGAGTGAGACCTCCCTGGGCCTGCCAGAAACTGATTTGACCCAATAAACAGGCCTAGCGCATGAGTGAGACAGCCCTGGCCCTGCAGGAAACTCATTCGACCTAGCAACAAGGCCCAGGCCTGGAGTGTGGGTGAAAGTGCCCTGGGCCAGCCAGAAACTCATTTGATCCAGCAACGAGGCCCAGCATACTCAGTGTGGAAAACTGTTGCAGAACTCCCTGCAGAGAGATTAGAGACAAGACCCATCCAGCTGGTCCAGGAGCAGAACATCTTGCCAGAGTGGCACAGCAGATTTGTCTCAAAGGATTGCAACAGGAAGAAGTGGAGCTCAGAAGCCAGACCCAAGCCATATCCACCTGGATGACTTTGAACTTGGTAGATCTGGACCTGGTGCTAAGGTAAGAACTCTACCAAAGCTCTAAACCAAAAGTCAGAAGGCAGGGCTATACAAAATGACAAAGAGAAGGAGCAAAATACGCTCTCAGGCCCCAGGCCCACCCAAAACAAATACAGGAGACAGTAGCATAGAAGCAATTGGAAATCACACACGTGAAATCTGTGAAATAATAGCATCTGAAGTAAAGAAACAACTACAGAAAGGCATAGAGGAAATCAGATCAGAAATAATTAGCTGGGTGTGATAGCACACATCTATAATCCCAGCACTTGAGAGGTTGAGGCAGGAGGATTCGTGCAAGTTTGAGACCAGCCTGAGCTACAAAAGTGAGCTCAAGGAACAGACTGAACTGCACAGTGAGACCTTGTCTCAAAAAGATAAAAAAAAAAAAAAAAAAAAGAATTTCTGGTGTAAAAAAAGGAAATGGTACCCATAATAAAGTAAGTACTTTTGTTATACAGGGCTTGCTTTAACTTGCCCTTAACCATACAGTATAAAAGTCTAGCTATGAGGCATAAAACACAGAGCTAGATTAGTATGATGAGCTGTAAAAGGCTTAAATCAACAGCCTCCAACATTGCCAGTTTCACTAGTAACCCATGAACATTGGAATATGTATACAACTACTTCCTCTTAGATCAAAGATAAGAAATTTTGTTTTCTTTCTTTACCAATATCAATTAAAAGATTTATTACAGCTACACTCTGTGCTCTGTATAACTACTATGAGGACAATAATACGCATTGTGTCAATTATTGCAAATGTACTACTAACATGTTTTGGAACTGTCATGTTGTTATTTCTTATTAAAAGTAATAAAAATTAAAAAATAAAAGAAGTACTAAGTACTTCTAAAGACAATGATAAAAAAGAAGAGAATAGAAAAATGATGGAATCCTTAAATGAGCAATATAAGAAAGTAATAGAATGTATGAAACAGATTCAAAGTGCTATACAGGAGCTTAACACCTCAATCACAAGCTGGCAAAACTGTTTCAGTGAAAGTGAAAATAGACTTTCAGACCTTAAAGACACCATTACAGTTAGTGAAGAGGTAAGAAAAGATCTCTTAATAATAATTTGGATGCAAGAAAAAATAATTTAACATCTTCAAGATGATGCAAAGATGAACAATGTAAGACTAATAGGTATCAGTGAGAAAGGAGTCTATACAAATGATACAAAAAGAATATGGACAGAAGCAATTACAGAAAACTTCCCAAATGTGGGGAAACAATTTGACATCCAGGTAACCAAAGCATATAGAACTCCAAATAACATCGACCCAATTAAAACCACACCTGGACATATAGTAATCAAGATCCCAGAAATTCAGCACAGGAACACTATATTAAAAGCTGCTAGAGAAAAGAAACAGATCACATTTAAAGGAAAACCCATTAGAATAACAGCGGATTTCTCTTTACAAACCATCAAGTCAAGAAGAACATGGAGCAAAGTACTTCAAATCTTGCAAGAAAACAAATTCCAAGCCAGACTACTATACCCTGTAAAACTCTCTCTCAAGCTCAATGGAGAAGTGAAATACTTCCAGGACAAAGAACAACTAAAGAATGTCATGCTGACAAAACCAATCCTGCATAGTTCACTAAAAGATATTCTAGAGAAAGATCAAAATGACCACAACTCCATGAAGGATAATGGAAAGAACCCACAAAATAGGACAAACAATTAAGCACAGGAGAAAAAGAGGCATACAAAAGCAGTCTGTCAATTATTCTTCTATATACAGCAGCAAAATATCTCCATCAGCATATTCTACAAATGGACTTCTTCTGCACCCTATGGGTCATGATTCTGTCTGGTTATACAGGGTGGATGTCAAGGAAATGGCAGTAGCTCAGTCTCACAAGTGACACCTGGCCACCAGTAAGCATCATGGACACTGTCCACGTACACTACATACTAGAACTTTGTGTGATATCCTATCCCCAAGGTGTTAGAAGTTCTGGTCATATATTTGCAATTCCAGTATTTATGTTGTGTTTTATTCTTAGTAATTCTTTACTACCATGAAACTTTTTCTAAGTTGATATATTTGTCTATATTCATTTATTCAAATACTATGTAAAATTCCGGCTGGCCCACTAGACATCCCAGTCCACTCACCTGAACATTCTGGCACGACCGTCAGACTTTCCTGTCTGCTCGCTGGAGGTCTCCAACCCACTCGTGTGAGTATTCCAGCCCCACCCGCCACGTTAGTCCTGCTCCAGCCCACTGTAAAAGCAGATGACCCAAAAGTTAGGCCCAACATGTGACTCAGAACTTCAGCCAGATACAAGCATAGGCTATCTAGCATCAGGCCTACCACCTGAGTCAGACCTCAGGCTCATCACAAGCTTAGCCTACCCAGCAGCGAGGCCCCCCAGTTCTGCGGGTCACTGCTGTACAGAATGATGCAGACAAGAAACAAAATGCAATCTCAGGTCCTGAACCCACCTGTAACAGATATAGGAGACACTACTCTACAAGAAAATGAGAATCATGCAGATGAAATCTCTGAACCAATAGCTTCTGAGGTAGACAGACAAGTGCAGAAACGTATAGAGCAACTCAGATCAGAGATAACATATCAAGTAAAAAAAAGAAATGTATGAACAAATAGACTCTGGAGTGGAAAAACAACTGCAGAAACGTATAGAGAAAACCAGGGCAGAAATAACCACTGAAGTTAAAAAAGGCATGTCTAAATTAATAGCATCTAAAGTGGAGGAACAAGTACAGAAAGGTAGAGAGGAGAACAGAGCAGAAATAATCTCTGAATTAGAGAGAGAGAGAGAGAGAGAGAGAGAGAGAGAGAGAGAGAGGATAACTATAATGAGAGAATTTACTACTATTAAAGAAGCTATTAATAAAAAATAGAGGAGAATAGAAAAATTATGGACTCGCTGAGTGAACAATATAAGAAAGAAATAGATCGCATAAAACAGTTTGAAAGAGATATACAAGAAAATAAAATCTTAATCACAAGCTGGCAAAACCATATGAACCAAAGTGAAGATAGAATCTCAGATCTTGAAGACATGGTATCAGCTAATGAAAAGATAAGAAAGGATCTCTTAAAAACAACTAGGGATGCAGGAAAACATAATTCAACATCTGCAAGATGATGCAAAAATGAACAATGTGAGATTAATAGGAATCAGTGAGAAAGAAGGAGTCAATACAAAGGATATAAAAAGAATATGGGCAGAAGTAATAGCAGAAAACTTCCCAAATATGAAAAAACAATTAGACATACAGCTAACTGAACCCCAAATAACATCAACCCAACTAAAAACACATCCAGACATATAACAATCAAGATTCCAGAAATCCAGCCAAAGAATTGTATACTAAAAGTTTCTAGAGAAAAGAAACAGATCACATTTAAAGGAAAACCCATCAGAATAACAGCAGATTTCTCTTCAGAAACAATGAAGTCAAGAAGAGCATGGAGTAGAGTGCTTCAAGTCCTCCATGAAAACAAATTTCAGCCCAGACTCCTATACCCCATAAAACTCTCTTTCAAGTATGAGGGAGAAGTGAAATTCTTCCACAACAAGGAACAACAAAAGAATTTCATCACGTCAAAACCAACCCTACACAGCATACTAAAAAAATATTTTAGAGAGAGACTAAAACGACTCAAACTCAAGAAATGAGAGCAGAAAGATCCCACCAAATAAGCTACTCAATTAAACACCGGAGAAAAAGTAGTAAGTAAGCATCATGTCAATCATAAGTCAACATATTTCAATTATAACCATCAATGTAAATGGACTCGATTCTCCAATTATAAGAAATAGACTGGCAGAGTGGATGAGGAAGCAAAATCCAACAATATGCTGTATATAAGAAATGTGCTTAACTCATAAAGAAACTCATAGGCTAAAAGTGAAAGGATGGAAAACAATACTACATGCTCCAGCACCTCAGAAAAAAAGCAGGGGTAGAAATCCTGTTTGCAGACAGTCTAAACTTCAAACCAAGACTGATTAAACGAAATAAAGAAGGCCACTGCATATTGGTTAGGGGAAAACTTCAAGATGAAGAGGTGATACTCATAAATATGTATGCACCCAACACAAGAGCAGCAAGTTATATAAGGCAAACCTTAACAGACATGAAAAATCTAATATCCAATACCACAATCTTAACAGGAGACCTCAACATCCCCTTATCTGAAAAAGATAGATCAAGCAGACAAAAACTTAGCAAAGAAGTAGCAGAGCTGAACCAGAACTTGAAACAACTGGAATTAGTGGACATACACTGAGTGTTCCATCCAACCACTTCAGAATACACAGCTTTTCAGTTGCGCATGGGACATTTTCTAAAATAGACCACATATTAGTACATAAGGCATGCTTAAGTATATGCAAGAAAACAGAAATTATCCCATGCATATTATCTGACCACAGTGCAATGAAATTGGAAATAAATGACAACAGAAACCACAAGAACCCCAGAAACACATGGAAATCAAACAACACTCTTCTCAAGAACCAATGGGTTACAGATGAAATTAAACAAGAAGTTAAACAATATCTTGAATTTAATGAAAATTCAAACACAACCTACTGGAATTTATGGGATGCAATGAAATCAGTTCTTAGTGGGAAATTTACAGTTCTGAACTCACACATTAAGAATGGGAACAAATAAATACTCTCCTGGAGTACCTCAATCCACTAGAAATAGAAGAGCAAACAAAATCGAAAGCCCAAAGGCGGGAGGAAATTATAAAGATTAGAGCAGAAATCAATTCAATTGAGACATAGAAAACAATACAAAAAATTAATAAATCAAAAAGTTGATTCTTTGAAAGATTAAATAAAATTGGTAAGCCCCTAAGTAACCTTATCAAGAAGAGGAAAGAAAAGACTCCAATTCAAGAAATAAGGAATGAAAAGGGTGGAATTAATATAGACATAGCAGAGATTTAGAGGATAATAAATAATTTCCATGAAAATCTTTACTCTGACAGAATTGAAGACACAGATGAGATGGATAGATTCCTAGAAAAGTACAAATTACCAAAACTGAATCAAGAAGATATAACAACCCTCAATAACCCAAACAGCCAGTGAAATATGAAATGTAATAAAAAGCCTACCGACAAAGAAAAGTCCGGGACCTGATGGATTCACTACTGAATTCTACAAGAAATTTATAGAAGACTTAATCCCAACACTCCTCAAACTCTTCGGTGAAATTGAAAAGGAAACAATCCTTCCAAAATCATTCCTAGAGGCAAGTATTACACTGATACAAAAACCAGAGAGAGATGCAACTAAAAAAGAAAACTACAGGCCAATTTCTCTGATGAACATAGATGCAAAAATCCTGAATAAAATCCTCGCGAATAGCATGCAAATAATCATCAAGAAGATTATACACCATGACCAGGGAGGATTCATCCCAGGGATGCAAGGATGGTTCAGTATACGCAAATCTATAAATGCAATACACTATATCAATAGAGCCAAAGCCAAAAAGCACATGATGACCTCAACTGATGCCAAAAAGGCCTTTGACAAAGTCCAACACTCATTCATGTTCAAAGTCCTACAGAAAATTGGAATAGATGGCCTCTATCTCAACCTAATAAAAGCCATTTACAACAATTCAACATAATTCTAAATGGGGAAAAACTGGTCTTTTAGTCTCAAATCTGGCACAAGACAAAGATGTCCTCTACCACCACTACTATTCAATATAGTTCTGGAATCATTAGCTACAGCCATTAGACAGGAAAGAGAAATAAAAGGAATAAGCATAGGTAAAGAAGAAGTAAAACTTTCACTATTTGCAGATGTTATGATAATCTACTTGGAAGATCCAAAGAACTCCACCATGAAGCTACTGGAATTAATACACAAATTCAGTAGCATAGCAGGTTACAAAGTCAACACACAAAAGTCAGTGGCATTCCTCTACACAGATAGCAAACACACTGAGAGAGAAATTAGAGAAACAGTACCTTTTATGATAGCACCGAAGAAAATGAAATATTTAGGAATCAACCTAACTAAGGAAGTAAAAGACCTTTTCAATGAAAACTATAGTACTCTGAAAAAAGAGATCCTAGAAGATCTCAGGAAATGGAAAGATATTCCCTGCTCCTGGATAGGAAAAACTAACATTGTGAAGATGGCCATACTCCCTAAATTGTTATACAGATTTAATGCAACTCCTATCCAAATACCACCAACATACCTCACAGACCTGGAGAAATCATTCCTAAAATTTATTTGGAACCAGAAAAGACCAAGAATTGCAAAGACAATTCTGGGCAACAAATGTAGGCCAGAAGGCATTACAATTCCTGACCTAAAGTTATACTACAAAGCTACAGTACTAAAATCAGCATCAGTTTTGGCAAAAGAATAGATCTGAGGATCAGTGGAATAGATTAGAAGATGCAGAAGCAAATACAAACACACTCAGCCACCTTATTTTTGACAAAGGGGTCAAACATGCTTACTGGAAGAAAGACAGCCTCTTTAACAAATGGTGCTGGAAAAATTGGCTCTCTACATGCCGAAAACTAAAACTTGACCTTAGTCTATCACCATGCACTAAACTAAAGTCAAAATGGATTAAGGATCTAAATATTAAAAGAGAAACATTAAATCTCCTGGAAGACAAAGTGGGAGGAAATGTAGAAGAAATCGGAGTAGGCGAAAAGTTCATGGAAAGAAATCAAACTGCACGTTTAGTATTTGAAAGCATCAACAAATGGGACCTCCTCCAGCTAAGAAGTTTTTGCACATCAAAAGAAATTACCAATGGAGTGAAAAGACAACCCACAAATTTCGGAATGATTTTAACTAGCAAGTATTCAGACAAAGGCCTTCTATCTAGAATCTACAGAGAACTAAAAACCATTAGGGTTCCCAAAATTCAAAGACCCAATCCAGAAATGGGCATCTGAGATGAACACACACTTCTCAGAGAAAGAAATGCAGCAAGCCTACAAATACATGAAGAAATGTTCCACATCACTAGCCATTCATGAAATGCAAATCAAAACAACACTTAAATACCATCTCACCCCAGAAAGAATGGCTATCATAAAGAAATCCAACCAGCAGCAAATGCTGGAGAGGCTGTGGGGAAAGAGGAACGCTTCACCACAGCTGGTGGGAATGCAGATTGGTGCAACCATTATGAAAAGCAGTGTGGAGGATCCCCAAAAAACTAGAACTGGAAATGCCATTCAATCCAGCTACTGGGAATTTTACCAGAAGAACTGAAAATATCATACCATAGTGATATCTGTGTACCTATGTTTATAGCAGCTCAATTTGTAATAGCCAAATCTTGGAAACAACCAAAATACCCACCAGTTGAAGAATGGTTGAATAAAATGTGGTATTTTTATACAATGGAATATTACTCAGCTATAAAAAATGATAAGCTGGAAGACTTCATATATATATGGATGTATATTGAGCATATACTCATTAGTGAAATAAACCAGACCTACATGTGTAAATATCGTGTAGTCTCCCTAATAGAACATAGAAGGGTTAATGTTTAATTGATCAATCTTATATACCTATATGTATTAATCTAAACTGATTTGATGATGAAAATATGTAATATAACTCGTGTTAAATTTAAACAATAAAAAAATTTTCTGTTTTGAAAAAAAAATTGCTATGGTTAAATTAAAAAAAAGGGGCCCGGCGGGATGGCTCAGTGGTCTAAAGCGCCTGCTTGGGAAAGCTTGGGCAGCTACAGGGACCTCTGTTTGATCCCTGGCACCACATGCTACGCCAGCCCTGCCCTCGGGGTGGGCTGAGCCGGCCATAAAAATGAGTGAATAAACAAACAAAGGTTCTGAAACAAGAAACAAACAAACAAACAAACAAACAAACAAATAAATAAATAAAATGAATTAAAAAAAATAAATTAAAAAAAAAAAAGAAAGAAATAACCTAATGAAATCTAGACAAAAGACTGGGTCAGTTATTTCTCCAAAAGATAGAAATATTTCTCCAAAGCACATGAATACTTGAAACTGAGTACACCAGAGAATGTAAATTTAAAAAGACACTAGATATTACTTCACACCAACTTAAATGGCAAGAACATCCAGGTACTGACAGGAGAATTGAACACAGCATCCATGTAAAAGTGCATGCAGACTCAAGCAGCATTGCTCGTGACAGCAGAAGAGTAGAGCAACCCAAAGTTTCTCAAAAGAAGCACTGATGGGTAAATAAGCTTCAGTATATTCAGAGTGGAGCATTGTTCAATGATGACAAGGTATGAGAGACTAAGGCTAGGACCCAGAGGCCATGAGAATATTATGCTTGTTCTAGATGCACAGAGTATCCAGAATGGGCAAATCCAGAGACAAACAGTAGATAGGCAGTGACTGCCCGTGAGCAGGGGATTCTTTCTGCAGCAAAGGAGGAACCTGGGAGTAGATGATGTGGTAGTGCTCATCTTTGTTCATATGCCAACACTGCTGTGTTGTGTACTTCCAAACAGTGGATTTCATGGTGTGTGAATTCTACCCCAGTAAAAAGTACTGTACTCCTGATTTAAAAAGAAAAAAAAGAAAAGAAGTTTCACATCCCCCAGTAGAAATGAGTCAATATCAAAGTGTAAAAAGTAAGCTCTACATCACATATGACCCCCACCACCACCACTTGCAGCCCCTTCCATGAAGCAGACTGCTTGCTACACATGACTTGTTTAGAAAAATGGGACTCTTTGCAGGTTCCTGTTTATAAGTGGCTTTATCCCATGTGTCAGTGCAATATAAATTATTTCAATAGCTATATTTTGCTGCTTAGAAATATTCATTGTAGCAAGTCTTATATCAGATGTTTGGCTTTCCTCCGTCTGAAGAGGGCCAAGAGGCATCCAGAAATGGCAGCTCCATGGCCAGTGCCTTCAGGGCACAGAGGGCAGGTGGTGCCTAGAACCAGGAGGGCCACTGCCCAGGCTAGTAGGTGAAGAGCAAGAGGAGCCTGCTCATAGTGCAGGGTCCAAAAACATCTATCTTCATTTGTCATGAGGTAAAATGTTACCAAAAGATACGAAGGATTATGGGAATGTGAGTGGTGGGCTGTGCCTGCATGCCTTCCCCAGGTCAACAACCTGGAAGAATCCTGGGGAGAACAGAGACTCACCAAAGGAGGCTGAGAGCCTGAATGCTTATGGGCTTCCAAAGCAGCCCAGCCACTTTGGGCCTCGGGTCCACACATAGGGACTGTCCTTTAGAGCACCTTCCCGTGAGCTTCCTCTTCTGCTTAGCAGAAACTCTCTGAATGACCTGGGCTCTTGTTAGACATGCAGTGGTGGTGTAAGTGTGTGCATGCCTGTGAGTGTGCACATGTGCATGTAGGCAGAGCCAATGAGGCAGAAAGATTGAGAAAATATTGACAGTGTGCCTGCAGGCACGGCTGTCTCCTCACTGGGAACCTAGTGATGATGTCAAGTGCTGTCTGGCCTCACAGAATGTTGCTGGATTATCTCGGTCTCAGGAGTCCTGTGGTGATCCCTGAATCTTTGGAGATACCTGAAGGCTATAGGAGTACCTGTGGTTTTTATGCTGTGGAGAGTCAAACTGCCAGGTGCTGGAATCACCTCTACCCTATTTATCGGGCTGGGGACCCTCCTGCCTTCCTGGACAGACCTCACCATTCCTGATCACGATTCAGCCAAAACCCAGCTTGCACATTTGGCTACAGGATGCTCACAGCCGCCCAGCTTTGGTAAACGCAGATTCACAGTCTGACTGTTTTCTAGTAACTCATGCCATTCCTCCAAATACCTTTTCCTTTTCTTGAAGCATGTGTTTAACCCTCCATCAGTGACGGCCTTTGGAGTGCAGGCTTTCTTGGTTTTCTATTTTCAATTCTGATGGAGCATGGGAGATGTAACAGTGCAAATAGCTATTGTTTAGCGCACCCAGATGCATGGGCCAGGAATTCAGACTGAATATCTTGTCGGGCATGGCTTTTTTTTTCTTTCCGTAGTATCTCCATGGCCTCCCTCTAGACCAAAGCTGCTCACATGATTCTCCAAGATACATATGTTTATCTTCTCCCAGCACTTCCCCAGATAACTTCAGCCTGTTTCAGTTTCATGATAAACACTGAGACTCTCCTCCCTAATCATGTCCAGGTGTGAATAAACTCCCCGGGGCTGGTTTCTGGGTTAGCTTTTTCTGTTTTACGAGTTACGAAGAAGATCATTTTACACACTCAGCCCATTGTGCTGGAGCATGGTAGGGAAGGCTACTGTAACCTTTCTTGCCATGTGCTAGGTGAGGGTACGTGGAAGTTACAGACCGTGGTCATTCTGACACCACTGATTCCTAGGCTGTGGCTCCTTTCTTCCCATGGCCTTCATCCTAAGCTGTTGGTTCTGTTCCTGAACTCTTTGGACTCTGAGAATCGTCCTTTATGTTTCAAAAGAAATGACCCACATTTGCAGCTGGGAATTTTGGCCTGTTTCCTTTCTACGGAAGCCTGGGTCCCCAAGAACTTCTTGTGGTTTTGCATTTTCTCTGTTCTCTTAGACAAAGTTAATGATTCATTTAAATAAACATTGTGGATTTCAGTTCTCATAAACTGCTTTAGGCAAAAGCCATACCTAGGAAAGGTCCCAAATGGGCTTCCTGTGGGCAGTGACCTTCATATAGGCAGGATCCCTGCTAGCAACATGGAACTCTAGATAGAGTATCCCTGAGGTCCTTAGAAAGCTGTGCATTGGCTTTAAATGGGCTTTCAGGCACTACTTGAAGTATCTCTGGGGTCTAAGTTTTTCCCTGCTGCTATAACACAAATAGCAAATACTGGGTAGTTTAGGGCTGGGTACATAGCTCAGTGGCCTAAGTGCCTGCTTGGTAAGCTCAAGGACCTGGATTCAATCTCTGGTACCACATGATATGCTGGCCCCAGAACCCTGGGTGGGCTGTGCTAGCCCCAAACTGGGCATGGTGGTACATGTCTGTAATCCCAGCTATAGGGTGGCTGAGACAGGAGGATCACGATGAGTCTGAACTGTGTAATGAGACCCTGTATCAAATAAATAAAATACTGGGCAATTTATAAAGAACAGTAATGGGAAGAGTCTACAGTGTGTTTAATAGATCAAACTCATAGTTATCCACCTGTTTACAGCCTTCCAAGAGCTGGGATTACAGGCATGTGTCACCATGCTCAGTCTTAATTGCCATCTCAGTATGGCCTGTTTTATACTTGAGACAGTGGAAGGCCAGAGGAAGGGAGAGAGTCTCTTGCAAGCATACAAAGGTTGGCACTAGAGCTGGAAGGGACCCAGGCCTCTGGCCCTCTGTAACACTCTTCGATGGCCCTGCCCTCCCTCTCAAGAAGTGTGGTCTTTAGCTACCTCAGGCAGTGTGGAGAAAAGCACAACCAGAGCCCTTCCCGTGACTGTAGTGCTTTTTCTTCTCAAAACAGATACACATCCACTGAAAGTGTGGTTCTGTCTTCTTCCCTTTGCGCTTCTTCCACCTTATCTCTCACTGCTGCCAGCGCAGCGTCATAGAGCACACAATATTTATTAAAAATATCAACAAAAGCAACTTTAGGGCTGGTCGGATGCAGGTTTGAGTCCAGACTTACAGTTGCAGAGTCTTTAGTGAATTAATAAACATTGCTGAACTTTGCTATTTTCATTCTCCCCATCTTCCTGATGGAGCGTCTGGGGGTGTTGGGGCACACAGCAGACACAGAGGAGATTCTTGGTTCAAGCCTGCTGGCTTGGGTGGTTGAGGCTGGTGATATGCAGCTATAAACAAATGAGCTTGAACCACTCAGACTCCACACTGTTGGGCTGAGAACAGGGAGCAGAGATAGGGGAGTGCAACCCCTTCACCCCGCCCCTGCATCCCCAGGCTGACCTAATGCATCCCTGGAGGAGGGACTTTCAGGGCTCTGCTCACTCCACCAGGTGGACAGGGTTGCTGTTTTTGGCTGTCTCCTTTATTTTTCTGAGTGGAGATTTATGGAAGGAAGAAAGCCAGATCCCCAGTCCCTGGCTTACTCTGTGATTTCATTCCAGAGCCTCCCAGTAATGTTCCCCAGAAATTCAGCACTGCAGCCAGGGTAAAGTCTCCACGTTTGCTGCTATTGGAGGTCTTTGAACTTCTTCCCACACCTGGATGCATGGCTGTCTCTAAATGCTTTCAGGTCCTTTCTATAAACAATACCTATTTGCTTTACTATTGCTTAAAAGCAGAATGACACATAAGTAGATTATTAAAAACATTAAAAATTATTAAGTCCCCTAAAAAGCAGTAACATAAAGATATAGCTCAGTGACACAGCATCTGCCTGGCAAACAGCGGAACAACAACAAAAAGCAACAATGCGTTTAACATATATGTTTCAGCTGCTGGTCTGTGGGAGTGGAAGCTGAGGCTGCAGCTCAGCAGAGGTCAGTACTGACAGGCTGGAAGGAGGCATGTGGCTCAGAGCCAAGGGAGAGACTAAATCTCTTATGAAAATCCTGGCTGGCCAGCAGTCCTTCAGCCAGCAGATTCTCCAGAAATGAAAGCTGCTCATAAGAGATGCCAGATGCTGGGTCATGCTTTGAAAATGTTTCCTGAGCTCTGATAACCCCACAGGGGTCACATCTGGCCTTGAGACCACATCTAAACACTACATATTTGGGGATGACTTTGCAAGCTCACAATAGGAAGGAAAAATTCAAAATAACTTGTGGAACAGGGATGCACAGAACTTGCTGATCACAACCTACATGAATCGCATGTTGTCATGATGAATCCATGTGTGGCCAATTCCTCTAGTCCTCACCAACAATAACTATGATCAGCTTTTAAAATTTAAGTCTTATAGTTAACACGTGATATCTAGCTGAGCTTTCTCTTTTTTTTAGGTTTAGAGGGACTGGTTCTTTATTTCAAAAAAGACACTTGTCAATATTCAGTATCAAAACAGTTGCATTACTGGTTCTTCTTTTTCCTGACTGGTCCCAGAGACCACAACAAAGGAGCATACATTTTAAGTCAATAAGCTGCAGGATGTACATCTAACAGACCTCACAGAAATCTCACCTGAAAGTGGGGATTGGGTGGGGAAAAAACTTCAAAAGATCAGCACATTGCCAGCCCACAGACTGGAGAGAACTCTTCACAGCCAGATGGGGTGGCCATGCACTCCAATCCTAAAGAAGCAAAATTTCAAAATAATATAAAGCTTTATACATAAGCTATTCAAGATTTCTCCAGCACTGACTGATACAAAGCACAATGAGATGGCACTTTTAGAGACAGCAGCTTCAG
>PVJA010031917.1:0-24514 GCA_004027025.1 Myocastor coypus
AAAAAAAAAAAAAAAAAAAAAAAAAATTAATAACTTGAGAACCATTTCTCTGACTTGAAGAAACCTCAACTATCTAAGGAATTCAGAGAAGGCAAATGTATTGACACACAGTGAAATCTAGTTACTGGTTAATGAGAGGTTAAAATGTGCTAGATCACTTCCCAAAACCTTTCATCTGCTATTGGGTCAAATCTTCCAAATTCCATGAGATACCACAGATGTGATTTTTATCTTTCTCTAAAAGATAAGAAATGAATGCAGAACAAGTAGGAATTTTGACCATGGTGGTATGGCAGGTATGTTATTAGAATAACACTTGAATCCTGGCCATCTGGGTGCAGGGTATGTGTGGTTACTCCTTGCGCTACAGAGTGCTGGCTAAGCCTGTCCAGGAAGCTCTTGTCATGCCTTATGCTCGATTCAGATGTGGGAGAACAGAAGCCCTCTCCTCCATGTGGGGTTGTTTCAAATTTCCTGGCACCAAACGACTTCCTCTAAATTCTGATATCTGACATCATGTCTTGGAGAGTGTTAGACACCAGCAGTATGATTCATGCTTCAGGAATGTAGAAGGATTACAGGTACTGAAATCACCATCCTTTCCAGCAGGGAACATAATTGACCTTGGGCTTAAAAACTGAATCACACTCTGGAAACAAATAGAGACGTGACTTTGGGAAGGTCACTTTACCTTGCTGCGGCAATAGAAAGATGGTAAAGACAGACACACGCTGAGTTGTTGGCATCGTGAACTGTGTGCAGGACTCAGCATAGGTTATTTTAACCAGTTCTCCCATAAACTCTCTGGAGATTTTATTCAAGTTTTGCAGAAGTAAATCTGGCCCAGAATGGCCACATAATATCCTGGAGACTCATTACTCCTATGGGAAAGAATGGATTGTAGAGTAGTTTTGTTCTTAACCACATGCTATAGAGGACTGAGAAATATGTGCCTGCTATATAAATGACTTAGCATTCTTTCCTAAGAAGGGTAAGACAGGAAACCTGTGGCCTGGTGTTCTAAGTGGTTTGTGTTACTGCTACTGGACTTCAGCCCTATAGCCAAGAGCATTATCTATGTTCATGAGGAGTTCGGGTCTATGATCATGGTGAGTTCTGGTTTAGACTTACCTCATTTTGGAGGCCTTAACAGAGAGCAGGGAGGGAGGGTTCAAGTATCAGTAGAATCTTTGCAGTGGGTAGAACAGTGAAAAGTCTAGAAAAAGGAAAGAATTTTTACGTTTAATTTTGCTATTTTGGGGTGTGGGGGGGGAGGGGTGGTTAAAGGCCGACACCTGATCTCTTCTACTCAATGGTCATTAATTATGGTGTTTTGGAGGAATGCTAATTGACTGTCCCCAGAAGGCAGCTAGCGTTTGTCATTTCTGCGTCTATGGTGATTATTTTAGAATACATAATCAAGGAAATGGCTGGCGAATTAGGCTTTTTCTTTTTTAAGAGCAGAGTGTATTGTTGGGGAAAAGAAATCTTCTGCCTAAGAGAGGGGCAGAAAGGGACCTGAACAGGTTTCCAAGGATTCTGCCCTTTCTGGGAATTTTTATAGAGCAAAAACCATGAGGCGAGGTGGATCTAAGGTGGAAAACATGGTAACTGGCAAGGTGGGCATGAGGTTGGGGAAAAACTATGGTCAACCGCTAAGATTACAAGCACAGTTGCTTAGGTAAGATTGATTAAATCCTGGATTGAATGGGGGAGGGAGTCTCATAGCAAATGCCCATGAATACAGAAAGGGGCTCCTGCTGTGGCAGGTTGGGCTAGCGACACTTCCCCCGCTTCCCGGCTTTTTCAAGGTGGTTAATACCTATTTAGAATAGCAAGCCCAGAGTTTAATCTCTGGGGAGGGAGGTGTGCGGCTGTACTTGGTTTCTCTTTTCTCTTGAGGTCAGACTCCCAGCAGGAATGCCAGACCCCCTCAGTTGCAGGCTATTTTAGAATTAGGCTTTTCTCTCATGAAACTTCAGTAGCTGGGCTTGGGGACATAAAACTAAGATTTTGTATCCATAGTTTTCAGAAATGAGGTATTTATATTAAGCTCCCCACCCCAATTTAGTCAGGAAGTTAGATCTTTGTTTCAATCGTCTATCCTATGACCTTTCTTGTTCGATTTTGGGGCAATCGCAATTTTATTTAGACTTCTACTCTTACAATCCTGAAGGGGATGACAGGGCACTGGGTCAGGTAAGTAACAGCCTGTACAATTGCTCCACTCAACCAGTTGTGCAATCAGTATTCCTTGAGCAACTACTGCTTGCTATTACTTCCAGGAGCGCTTGGGATTCACTAGTGAACAAAATAGTTAAGCATCCCCACCTTCAGCCACGGGTACTCATGGACACTCACTGCAGTACAGGAAGAAGAGCATCACAAAGACATGTGCAGCGTGCTAGGAAGAGCGGGAGGTGAAGAGATGGAACGCAGGTGTGCAGCAGTTAGAGTCCCGCGGGGAGAGCTCAGAACTCTGTCATTCGTCACTGGTGACTCATGGTGATTGAGCCAAACGAGGGCCCACTGTGCTCTGTCCTTTAATCTTGATTTCTCTACCTGGTTCACTAGGGCTTAATCTGGGCTTCTACCAGGTGCCTTCCTGAATTCTAGATAGCATCAAGGGACCGCGGAGCAGTTGGAGTAGGCAGACTAATGCTAATGGAATGCCAGTGGAATTTAGAACAGAGGCAGCGCTCGCAAGCTATTATTTCACCTGATGCGTACATCTGTGTGGAAAGCATTGGCAAGCATTTTTTCTCTGTTGCTGTGGTAGTTAAAGCAGGGTAGCATCAGGAAAGAAGCCTCAAGTGGCACATGCTGGATGATTGGGTCAGGGGCGAGTTTGGTGGCTCTAAGAGATCAAACCGGGAGAGATGTGTTTTGTTACATCATAGAGTAATTTACAAGCACTGAATTCATTGCCAAAGTTCAAATACTAGAAGACGGTATCTCGATATCAGACTTTCCATCCTGTGTGTGTCTGTGTGTTTCTGGATAGATCTGCACATAGAGTTCCGTCATCCTAGTCAGTGTCCTCCTGTGACAACATGTTCCGTGCTTGATGTCCTGTCCCAGTTCCAGTGAGCGAGCTTTGAGGTTGGCTGTGGCCCTGACAGGTCCTGGGCTTCCGGTGTTGCCTGCCCCTGGCAGTCATATCCCTGCATCATTTCAACTTCCATAAGTAGCTTTTCCCGCATCTTATACCACAGACAGATGCACCTTTTAACTAGAGGTATTTGTATTGTCTTGGCATTAATTGTCCTCAGGAATCTCGCCCTGGACATTAATAATTATACATTATTTTCCAAGTGAAAAGCACACGCTTCTTTAATGACCCACACTACAGTTTTGTTAAGGCTTTGACACTAATGATTTCCGACTATCCCATTGCCTCAAATTCTATTTTCGTCCTGCTGAGGGCTGGCCAAATTTTTGCTTCCAAACAGATTCTTGGAATTTTTCCCAATTGCTCTCTTGTCCTAAATAATCTCATTCATTGATTTGTGCAGGTTTTTTTTTTTTTTTTTTTTTCCGGTGAGTTGGACTTACTCCAGTGAGCTTCACTGCGTTGCATTTGAAATGTTCCCTCCATTCCTTAGGTCTTGGGGGGAAAATCTCCTTTTCACCCTATTTCTCCTTCTGTGTTTCCAAGCAACATGATATAGGCTGTCACACCAGGTCACAGGACACCACTGTGGAACAATTCTCTCTGAGCAGTGTCTATATTCCTGAGCAAAGGATGCTCGAGAAAGGGTCAGGTGCTGGCCAGGGGCATCAGGAAGCAGGACCAGGAGAAGAGCAAAGGCAGGCAGAGTTCCATCCCCGAGGTCAAGGGTGCCCGCTTGCACAGCGCGCTGACATCACAGGCAAGCCCTGGTGCAGCATGGGTGTTCCTGGACGCAGACCTGTGGGCCGCAGGAAGGGTGCTGAGTGCAGCCGGCTGAGCCTGTGACTGGTCCACGTGGTGCTATGGGACCCCGGTCTCCTGGCAGATTCCATTGTGGTCACACAGCCCCAGCCGGCACATCACGGAGCCAGGACCTTTCTTGCAAGAAGAGATAAGGACAGACCTTTTGGGCTTGGAAAATAGAACACTGAACATGGCCTGTGAGGTCTGAAGCAATCTGGAAAATGACAAATCCTCCAACAGGCTGGTGGAATGGTTTTCCCTTCACCGTAATGGCCCACCTTCCTATTGCCTCTAGGGGGACATCCCACAGCCTAGGTCTAATTTTAAGGCAAGCTCAGACACTATGTAAGAAGTAGCAGCAGCTTTATCTGTGAGCAGATCCCCGGGGGAGGTAAATCAATCACAGCAGTGAGGGCTTTGGCTTTGTCTCACCTAACCCTACTCAGCACAGGAGATGTTTCTCCAGAGTGCCAGCTCAGCTCCCTCTGCCAGGCCGGCTGCCTGAATCCTCCTCCCACCTCCCCAGCTCCTAAATATGTGTCTGAATCGCCTCTGGGTCACGTCTGGACTTACACCTCAGTCAGCGCTTTGAAGCCGTTGAAGCCTACTTCAGAAGCCACCCCCAGCATGTTTTCCTTGTCTCTTGTTTTTATTCTTTGCATCCTGCTGTTAGAAAAGCACATCAATGCCTCTCTCAATTGTTATCTAACAGCCCTGTGCCTCTGAAGTTAGAATCTTTCACCTTTTAAACTTAGTCTTTTCTTGATTTGGCTGCAAGTTTCCCCGATCTCTGAATTACATATATTTTATTTTTTTCCGTCCTCTTTTCCTACTGAGCAGTATGGTGTTGAAAATCTCCTTTCTGCAGCCTTACTCTTATCTGGGAGGAAAGACCCACCCCTGTGATGCATAAACTTGTTGAGACAGGGCACAGACAAAGGTACTGAAGGCAAGGGATTGTCTTCAATTTCCGTTCTAAGCAAGAGTGGGGCAGGTGGAGTCAACGCAGGGCTCTGTCTGTGCTCAGTGACTGGGTAACAGACCTGATATTGGGAAAGGTTTAGGTTCCAGCTCTCTCCTTCCCAGAAGTCTTTGCTCTTCCAGGGGGATGCTTCCTGAGGGCTTGCTTTCAAATCACTAGGCAACAAATGGGGGTGAGCCACTCAGCCAAGCCCTCAGCACTAGTCCTAGAGGAGGACATGGATTCCCCTAGATGAGCACAGGGAGAGAGCACAGGAAGTCCAGGAAATGAAAACACTCTGGAGTAAAGGTCTAAACAGGATTGGCCTGGGAAACTAGTGAAGAAATGGTGATGGACAGAGCCACTCAACCCGGCTTTGTTTCTACAGCCAGCCCGTCCGCGATGGAAGAAATGTGTGGAAGACACTGGATCCTTCTTCAAGCCCACGCTGGCAGCCTTGTACGTCAAGGAGGCCTTCGGCCCAGGCACCCAGCGCGCTGTATGTGAGAACGGCCCTGAGCCCACACCCCTGTACCCTTCCTGCCCTGCTCACTCTGCCCAGCTTGGTGGGGGCACAGGATGGGAGTCAAGAAAGTCAGGGAGAGGCCAGTGAGGAGCCTCCTTCTTCTCTTCTTCCTCCGGAGTACACAGTTCAGTTATGGAACACAAAGTATTCACAACAGGCAGCTATTTGGACCAGTCACCTTGCTCTTTTTTTTTTTTTTTTTTTTTTAAGCTCTTGTGTTCCTTCAACCTTAAAATGAGAAAATTATACTTTATAACCCGAACGCTGCTCTTCATTTACATAAAAATTTTAAACACTGCCACATATGACATGACCATAGCATGACATAATCTTGAGACAGCCAAGTCACTAAGAGTCCTTTTCACTCACCTTGTGCTGGAGATCCTTGGGAGTGCTTTGCGAAAACTATTTTGGTTCATTTGTTAGCACCACCTTAATTCTATGAGGGTCAGAAGTGAGGCACAGAGGAGTTAAACAACTTGTTCAAAGTCAGATAGGCACCAAAGAACACAGTCAAGATGTGAGCTCTGGCGGTCTGAGACCAGCACCCAGGCCCTTTCTATTTTCATCACCCTAGAAATGATAGACACACGGTGACAGGTGGATGGGAAGCAGGGGCCGTGCTCCCAGACTGTGTAACCCAGGCCACTCCAACTGGTTGGAAAGCCTTTAGGAAGTCGGACGAGAGCCCTGAGGTCAGGGAAGGCAATGATGGCCCTCTACCTCTTCTCCCCTGGTTCATGAGAACTTTGCCTGACTCCATGTGCATGGACTCATCAGGCTGAGTTCTCCTCATGTTAGGGAACATCTTCCTAGTCAACCTCAGGGTAGACAGTTTCCCATGCCTTCCCTGAGCCTGGTACTACTGCCTTCTGACTCCAGAGATCTTTGAACTCTCAAAGTGGTGGCATCCTTGGAAGGAGCCCTTCCACTGTCTTTCGGAGACTGTCTTCTCCTTCTTGGACAGCTCCTCCAGCTAGGCAGGTCTCAGGGTTGAAGTCACTCCCCAAGGCTAAGGCTGAGGTAAGGTCCTGGTCCTGTGATCCTAGCCCTCACCCTCACCCCACAGGCCATGAAATTATTCACGGAGATCAAGGCAGCCCTAATAGCTCGCCTCGAAAAGCTTCCCTGGATAAATGAGAAAAGCAAGAAGGAAGCCCAGGACAGGGTAAGCTGTGAATACAGGCTGGGGTTTGGAGGTGTGGGATATCTCAAGGTAGAACTGACCTTAGGAACAGAGGTGGAAATAGAGGGCCAGACACGAGGGCATGCAGTAAGTTCAGAAGTCCCAGGGCTGCTCATGAGCCCCACGGAGATAGTGCCAAAGACTCAGTGACCCACAGAGGGAAATTTAGGTTCTTACCATCTCGTGTGTCTCTCCCTAGGTGTCTCTACTACGGGTGAAGATGGGGCCACTGGACTGGGTCCTGAAGCCCAAGCTGGCTGGAGAGGAGTACCAGGATGTGGGAGACTGCCCCCTTTTTAGCTCTCTTCAGTCCTTCTCCTCAATTCTGTTTTCCCTGGGTGAGTCTGACCAACATTTTCTGCATCCTCCTTAGATACGACTTGGACCCAACTTTCTGCAGTCTTTCCTGAGCTGTGTCCAATCTCTCCGGGCAAGAAATATCCAGAGCTTCTTGCAACCCTTGTCTCATCACAGGTAAGAGAGGGGGGCAGACGCAGATTCTCCAATCCCCAAATGACCTAATATCCATAAGAAAGGAAGCTAGGGCAGTGGTAACATTTGGAATGCCTTGCAGGTGACAGTAAATGAAAGACCCTATTCATGTGTCATTTTCCTACAGATGGCAGGTGTCGCCTTGGGGAGTCAAAGCTTACTATTCCATACCTGACCACGTGGTAGTCTTCCCAGCTGGACTTCTTCAACCTCCGCTCTTTCACCCTGGCTATCCCAGGTATGGGCCATTCTGAAAGAACAGAGAATTTCCAAGTGTTATGATGGATGGAACTTGTGGTGGGAGAATTGCAGTGCAACTGTTGAATGGTTCTGGGACTAAGATGGGCTCTGTGTCCCTAGAGCTGTGAACTTTGGCGCTGTTGGCAGTATCATGGCCCGTGAGGTGTTGCGCATCTTCTACCAGCTCTGTGAGTGACAGGGGCCATGAGGTGGGGGTGGGGGTGGGGGCTAGAGGGCAAAGGAAGGTAATTGAAAGGCTCCAGGCATGACAGTCCTTGACACTGGCAAAGTTCCTGGATTCCCGATTGGTCCACAGTACCACCAGGTGCCCAGCATACCTTCTTACTTGATTCTCTTCCTGCTTTCAACAGTACTCCCAGGGGGCTGCCCAGCCTGTGACCATGCCCTGCAGAAGGTACTCCTGTGTCTGGAGCACCATTATGCGTCCCTCCTGTTACCCAGCAGAACCACCCTCAATGACCCCCAAACATCCCTGGAGAACGCTGCAGATGTGGGGGGCCTGGTCCTTGCATTACAGGTATGCCCAAGCCACAGGCCTTCTTACCGTTGGGCTGGAAGCCTTGGCCCACGTTTTGCCACCATCCCTCATGCAAGCACAGTTGCACCATTCTCCCCTTTTTACATCTCTGTCCACCAGATGACTCTGTCCACCAGATTCTTCTTCGAATGCCATAAATCCCCCACTTTCTAGGACAGCTCTAAGTCTTCAGCCAAATGCTCGTTCCACCAACCAGGGGCTGCTGTGTCAGTGCAGAGCTGGTGACAAAAGCCATGAAGTTGTTGGCGTGGCCGTGCACAGGACACTTAGACTTCCAAATGGCTCTGACCAAGAGTGTGAAGCCTAAAGCAGCCTTATGTCCCACGCAGGCCTACAGGGAGAGGCTGCTACAGTACCGTGGGGAGACCACACTGCCTGACCAGCCCCTCCATCCCCACCAGCTCTTCTTCCGAAGCTATGCCCAGGTAGGCAGCCGTGCCCTCCTCCCACAGCTGGCTTCTCAGAGAAGATCCCCAAGAGCTTGCCTCCTGGATGCGCACTCCTTCCACAGCTCCAGCCCACTGGGATGGATGTCCTTACTGCACTCTGGTTTCAATTTGTTTCCTTGAATTCATTCTTCAGGTGACTCCAGGTTCTTTGACTAAATTCAACACCCTCCCTGAAAGAAGGAAACACTCTTCTAGGCCCTGTCATGAAGTAAACTCAGGCATTATTTCCTCCCACGGCCCACAGATACCAATCCCATAGAAAATCCTTTGAGAGGTTGACTGTGTCGATCTCCACATTCCTCAGAGAACTTGCACTCAGGATAAGTCCCACCTTGGCGTTTACCTTTCTGAACCTGTGGTGCCTCAACAGGCGCAGCGCGCAATTCCTCCGCAGACTTAGAGACCTTGTTGGAGTGTTCTATCAGATCCACCTCTTCCTCTTGTAACCGCTGTTATACAGGAGTCCAGACCCTCCCGCACACAGCCAGTACTAGGTGTTTTTCATGCTAGATTCAAAGAACTGCAAACAACAAATGCTGCATTGCATGGGCTGTGAGCATTCTATTCCTGCTCCCCTCGACCTCTCAGGATCCTCCTGGTCGCCCCCTGTGCCTGTGTGTGACCTATCAACATCTGTTTTACTGCTTACCTTTCCCTGGCCTCTCCTCCTCCCAGATGATGTGTAGAAAGCCCAATCTCCAGGACTCTCAGGACATTCACAGACCACCTAGTCTTCAAGTCAACGGACCCCTCAGCAGCATCCCGGCCTTTGCCAGATATTTCAGCTGTCCACGTGGTACCCTCATGAACCCCTCCAGCCGCTGTCAGCTCTGGTAACTCACTGACCAGGAGATTCCAAGGCAGGTGCATCAACAGCCCCATGTCCCCTCCTGAAAGACATCAAGGCATCAATGGCTTTTCCATTTCAAAAATAAAACCCAGTACTTCCTTGTTCTTGCCAGTGTACTGTTTTTACATTAATTCCTAAACAGGACAGGAGGGTAGAGGAAAGGTAAAACTGATAGAGTTTAAACCTTCTAGCTTTGCTTAGTTAGATACAAAAGGAAAAAAAAAAAAAAGCTCTTTTCAATTACAAAGCTTCACGCTGCTGGAAGAGGGGGCACAAACTGGATTCAGAAAGGGAGACTGTCATGATCCAGTCCGACGCTGACCTCACTGGGATTTCCCAGTGGCTTGCACATCAGCATGGCAGTTCCAGACACAGAGGCTGGCAGCAGCAGCCAGTGACAAGCCTGTCCCGTGGTGCAAAGCAAGTGGGTCATGACTATGACATGCCATGGCCTTAACATTGGCTATGCACGTTGCTGGGATCGCAAGTTCATTAGGCTCAAGGTGGTGCATATATTTTTTTTTTTTTTTTTGAGACAGGGTCTCGCTATGCAGTTGAGGCTGGCCTTGAGCTCACTTTTGTAGCCCAGGCTGGTCTTGAACTCACACTGATCCTCCTGCCTCAGCCTCCCGAGTACTGGGATTACAGGTGTGCACCACCATGCCCCGCTTCTGCATATGTTTAAAATCTGGGCAAGAACTAAACATCTAGTGGTCAGAGCCAGACGGACAACTAGCGCACACAGAGGCTGCACATAGAGGCCATGGCTACATGTCCATAACCCGCTTAAATCTTGTGGGCTTGAGAAAACCCATTGCAGGTGCTAAGACAATTAGGCTGCTGCTAGCAGCTTGCCGGGTCCTTTGGTTATGGAATAAAGTCAACCAAAGGCAGAGCTCCAATGCTAAATGGTTTCCACGTTTAGTTTGGTGTCATCAATGCTATTTATACAGGGAAATCAAAGTTATAACTTTATCCATCCAAACCACTGTCTGGACAATATAAGATTCTTATATTGCTCAATTGCTCATGTTCTCTTGATAAAAAATTTAAAACTATTAAAAGGAAATATTGGGTTAAAGACAAAAATTAATTAAAGGCAAACAAAGGTTCTGAAACAAGAAAAAAAATAAAATAAAAAATTCTTTTAAAAAGTTAATTAAGTTAAAAAGTTAAGTTAAAAAAGTTAGTTAAGTACTTTCCAAATGCAAGCATGGATGGCCTGCAGGTAGGGCAGTACAAGGGTGCTGAGATGCCCTCAAGAAGAGATAAAAAGAGCCATTCCTGCAGGAATAGAACTTAGCACAGAAGAAAATAAAAAGTGGTTCTCTCTATTACTATTGACATTGACATTGATCTTGGGGGAAAAGGTTTTACATTTTCCCTCAAAGGTGATTATATTAAAGGGTTATTTCCTTCTCAAAAGGTTTGAAAAAAATTTATTTTCTCAAAGTTACGGTAATAAGGATTTTTTAAAGATTAATTAAAATTCGTTTAATTCTTAGTAAGTTTTATTGCTTGTTTTACAGTCTTAAAATAGTATTAAAAAGGGCTTTGTTATTTTACATACAAATCTAAAGGTTTGGAATAAAATTTAAGAGAAGTGGGATTTAATGGTTTCTTGATTCTGACATCCCATTTCAATAATGGAAGGCCTAGTGGTGATCTCTTAAGGGTCAGTCAATCCCTCCAAATGCACTTGCATTTTAAATTGTAAAGCTTTTACATCAGATGAAAATACAATAATAGAAAAATAAACTATGTCACATGAGAGAAGGAAAAAAAGATGGGAAGGGTCCTTTGGAGAGAGATCCATACTGCACAGTAGAAGGGCCCAGTCCACCACTGATGTGGGGCCAAGAATATGCTTGTGCTTCTCCCCCCCTCCCCCCAGAGAATGCTAAACAACCCATTTGGTACCAGAGTGTACTGTCAGACTGTGGCAGGAAGCCAGAGCTGGAAAAGAAGTTAATAGCTGTGAGGCTAGATCCAGTCTGGGGCCTCTCGAAGATACTGACTAAATGGAAATCTAAGATCTAAATAGGTGACAAGATATATAAAAATAATTGAGCTAAATTTTACTATTAAGGTAAAAGTAAAAAATATGAAATATACACATTAATCATGAGGAAAAGATTTTATTCCTTCCAAATTTTTCTAATAAGGGATCTCTGCTACCAGGGTTTGATCCCTGGTGTGCCGTGCTGGCCTTTACCCCTGGAGCAGGGCTTAGATGGTGACTGAGACTGGGTGTGGTGGCACCGCCTGTAATCCCAGCACTTGGGAGGTGGAAACCAGGAGAATCACTAGGAGTGTTACCTACCTAGTGAGATCCTGTACTAAAGACCTAAAATAAAGCAAAATAAAATACACCTATGCTAATTCATAAAAAAATCTGACTTGTCTGCTTGCAGTTATAAGTCTCTAAAAATTGTAATAAAGTTACTATAACTTAATTTGGCCAAACATTTTTGTGTGTGTAGTCTTGATTTTAGAAGGATTTTTATGTGTTCTATGTATTTGTTTATGTTTGTGTGTCATTCTGTAAACAATTGTTCCTTTTTTTTCTTTTTTGATGGTTTGTTCTAAATATAATTTAAAATATACACTTAAAAGTATGCTTTTTCCTAAATTGCCACATAGTCAAAGTGATATTAAAATTGGTTTATACATCAAAAGGTTTATGCTAATTAAACAAAAATTCCCTGAAGGGGAGAAAAATTACTAGAGAGGACTCCAGTTGATGGGTAGAGGGGTAGCCAACTTTTGTTCATTAGTGAGAAGCTCCCAATAATCTCAATAGTCTCTTAGCAGATGCCCTCAATAAATTGATCATTCTTTAAAAGACAATTTTTCAGAAAAAAATACAACAAGGTTTGCTCTTTAAAAAAATGGTTTGGGCACAAAACTAAATTAAGAAATGTTTTCATATGTGAATGGTAATTCATTATAGTTAATTTCACAGTATATTAAGTGTACTTAGGATTCCAAATGTAAAGGTCTTCCACAATGTAAGACTAAGATTGCTTGTTTTAAGACTTTTTCTCACATTAAAATATCTGCCTTTAACAAAAAAAGTGACATAGAGCCTGTTTAAGGGTAAATAATTTGGTGAAAACTTTATATATTAGATAGAGATGATTGGTTAAAAGTGTTATGTCAAAACAAAAATTTAAGTATCTCACACAATGCCGTCAAAATTGTGTTATCACAGTGTTGCAAATGGTTTTGATTACTAAATTGCTGTGTACAAATATGTAACTTTTGTCAATTAACATTCCGCAGGGATTCAAATATTAGACTATCCATAGATGTCTTAATTACTCTTCTCTCATTGCTGGGACAAATACCCAACATGCAAAACGAAAAAAAGGAAAGGTTTTTTTTTAGCTCAAAGTTACTGGAAGTTTCAGTCCACACTCAGCTGGCTTCAAGGCAGAGCAGCACATGGAAGAGAGCCGCTGTCCACATTCATGGCAGAGGCAAAGAGGAAGAAAGTAAAGAGAATGGCAGGAGCTCAGGCAGCTAGCTAGCCTCTCTCCCCTCCTTACAATGTAATGCGAATTACCTGCTCCAGGGCATGTACAGCATCCACACTCACAATAATCACAAGCTCCAGCAGCTGCCTCATGACTGCATCAGGCTTTTGGGGGACACCTATACACAAACTATAGCAATAGACAATTATAGGACTAGCTAATAGAAGTTTAAAAATATGCCCATAAAATAAAAATGGAGAGATAATGTGGGTATAAGTATGAATACACCTAGATTAATTGCACAAACATCTCTCTTTCCATTAAACTGTTTAAATTTACTGCTGAATGGATCCTCTGCTGCAGACCATTATTGGACAGAAAGAAATACCAGAGAAGTAATTTAAGGGCCAAGTTCAATGAACAAGACCTAGAAAATGAGCCAGCATAAACACGCTGAGGTGGTTCCTCCAATTGATGAAATGCAGACAGCATTGAGACAGTCACTTCCTAAAACCCAGAAAGCCTGATTACCTACATGGCACCAAAACAAATTAAAACAAAACAACAACAACAACAACAACAAAAAAAAACTCACACAATTTGTTTCCTGCTCTGGCGGCTTTCTTCTCACTTCTAGTAAGTGTTAACAGTAATTTTAGTTATTGGGCTTACGTTCCAAATCCACCACTCAGTAGAGGAATTCACTGGTCAGATGCAACTGTACCCGTATTTGTGAACTAAAGTTCCTAGTTACCAGGCCCCTATGATGCCCAGGGGCTGGCAGTGCCAGTCGAAGATGGAACAGAATTCCATTCTGTGCAATCAGAGTAGAACGCTGGCCTATTTGTATTGGGACTGAGTCTCATTGTTTAAAAGCAAACACACAAGTCTTGTTATCTGTAGTAAAAAATATCACTGGGGACAAGGGATGAAAAATGTGATTTTGTTCTTCTACAGGGACAAAGTTTTAAAGTTATTACCAATGATGAAATAGTTCCACTGTCAGATCTGCTACCCCGCCAGAATACCCTGCTACTTACCTCAGTGATTGGGTGCACTGGAAATCCTGTAGCGGGGAAGCAGCCTGGGTATTGGTTAATACTTCTAATGGAAGTGTCATATCAGGCTTTTTTTTTTTTTTTATGTACCAGGAATTGAACTTGGGACCTTGAGCTTGTCAGGAAGGCACTTATTCCACTGAGCTACATCCTCTGCCTGTGGAAGTGTCATAGATCGGAGCTCTTATGGTTCAGCCCAGACAGTGGAAGGAAAGGAATTAAGATAGTACTGGAATGGCAGTGATGAGATTTATGGTAGCACTAAAAATGGCAGGGATACCATAATGTCGCATAGAGGAGGAATGTTCCCTACCATCCATCATGCTCCTGGGGGGCCAGCCAGTTCAACATCATCTTTGGAAGATAGATACCTCTGTTCAGCACAGGTCAGCATGAAAAGATTCTCTGTGGGGAAATCGCTCTTCCTATAATTTACATCTAGAACTTAGAAGAAACACCACACATTTCACACAGGTATGTGTTTGCCTCCTTTGCCTGTAAGACCTTGTTATTGGAACCCTTATAATTATAGCGACACTGGTCACAATTACCCTTTATATACAGGCCAGAATTCTTCTATTCTCCTTAACTTTTCTAGAGATGGTACTTATATTCTTAAGGCAAGGACTGGAATTTGGCTTCCTGTACACCTACAATGCTCTGTGTGTGTGGGGGGTGTCTTCTTCCATGACGCTCTCCTGACATACTCTGAAGGCACTGAAGAGGGGGACCACAAGAAAGACTGAACCCATGATGGCCATAATTCTAGGAGTCACAACAGCCACAGCTGCAGCTGCTACAGCTGGCGCAGCATTCAGCCAGGGCGTGAGAACTGCTCACTTTGTGCAGCAGTGGTGCAAATACTCCGATCAACTACGGACTTCACTAAGATGAATCGGTGCAGAGTTAATACTAAGATAAATGACTTAGAATAAGCTCTTGCTGAGCTAGGAGAACAAATTATTAACCTGCATCGTCAGTGTCATTTATCATGTAATCAGAATACCTCCTCATTTTGTGGAACTCCGATTCTGTGGAATCCAACGCAGTTCCCGTGGGGAAAATGGGGAAAAATGTTTATCATATGATGATTATATTACGCCTAACACCCCATCTCTTCAGCAATATATATATATATATATATATATATATATATATATATATATATTTAATTTTAAAAAATTTTTTGGGCCAGCTCAGCCTGCTCTAAGGGCAGGACTGGTGTGGCATGTGGTGTCGGGGATCGAACCTGGATCTCCTGCGCCTGCCTAAGCTTGCCTAAGCAGACACTTTAGAGCACTAAGCTATCTCTCCAGCCCCATATTGATAATACTTTCACAAAACAATATTTGGAATTGTCTGGTATTGGTATGTTACAAGGCATCACTAGTGGCCTTGGAAACAATCTTTTTTTTTTTTTTTCTACTATTAAGTGGTTTAGTGGGAGTACAGTAATAATTTGCTTATGCTGCCTCTGTGCTGTTTGTGTAACTTGCCTCGCCTGAAAATGAGAATGAGTCCACCAAAGAGCCACACAGATTGACAGTCCACAGTCCTGGCTCTGATGCTTCATAAAAGTTCAGCAAAAATGGAAAAGCTCAAGTGTAGCAACATGAGACATAACCCGGCTTTCCCAAGAGGACAAAGAACAAGAAACAGCGTAAGGGAGACCAGTGGACTGTTATAAATTCCAGCAAGCTGAGATACAAGGTCACAGATAACAGGAGTTCCTGGAGGTCCCCTGTCTGTTCTTTGATCCTTCACCTGGGATGTTACTGGCTACTGCTGTGTGAACGTAGAGTTTGGTGAATGCCAGAAGGCAATGGACATAGGAGATAATTTGCACCAAATTAGTTAGGCATATTCCTTAGCCTGTTTTTAGCCCTCAGTAAAACTTTCAAATGTTTGGAGAATTTTATTGCTATTTTATTGTCATTGCTTCTTGTTTCAGCCTGCTTTTGGAGGCATAGGAAGGACAGAGAGAGTGGGTCTGCTGTCTCTGGACCCGGAACACAAAGCTCTGGGCTTAGGTGGCATCAGGCAGGTGGTAAAGCCTCTGAGGCTGCCGCTAAGGCCAGGAGCTGTTGACAGGAGCAGGGAGCAGTGTGCAGGGAGCCCTGGGCATCCTGGTGGGGAGCTGTGGCCTCAGGGCGCTGTGGAGAAGGGAGGTCAGGATGTGATCAGGAAGCAAAGATAAAAGACCAGGTCTTCCTCTTCCAGGAGCCAGGGCGCACAGCCTTGGCCTCAATGTAGCTCATTAAGAAAACCATGATACTGGCCAGGCTAAAGCAGAGAGTGAGGTCGAAGAGGTGGTCTTGGACAGCAGCCAGCTGTCTCTGCTGTGAAGTCCTCCTGGGGCTGTCCCATGTCTACCTCTTGCCACCTCTCACTGAGTGAAGAGGCCATGAAATGCTCTTCATACCGCTCCTGGTCTTGCTCTGGGATGGAAGGGAGGGGCAGAAAGGGCCAGAGAAGCGCAGAGAGCGCCAGAGAGGGGCAGAGGAGGGCAGGCCCAAACTGAGCTGCTCCTCCCCTGGCCCTGAAGCAGAATGGCAGGAAGTCAGGGCACGGGAGGCCCAGGGCATTCGGCCCGCTTGCCACATCCTTGACTATGAGTAGAGAGGCATTGCTCTCTTCAGAGGTCTTTTTTTCCGACCTGGGCTCGAGCACAGCCTGACTCAAACATCCTCCACGCACCCGTACAGCGCTGCCTCCTCCCCAGTGTGACCCCACCTTCCTGTGCATGGGGAACCACAGCCCTCTTCCTGGACAGACACGTGTGCTCACCTGTGATGACAGTGGCCTGGCGTCCTCGGCTGTAGCCCAACGCCTCCTGAGAGCCACCCTGCCCTGGTCAGCTGCCTGGGGCCTGAGCTCAAGCAGGCCCAGCCCTTTCCTCCACACGTGCCTTGGGCTTCCCCACCTACCTGCAGGGGGCGTCTTCTCTCCCAGGCTCCTCTGCGCTGGGCCTGGGCTGCCCTGCTGAGACCTCACCAGCTTCGCCCACAGCAACAGCAGCAGGATGGCAGCCAGGAAGGCTGCCCTGCAAGGCTGGGAGCCCAGGGGTGTCATGGGGCTGCCTGCCCACTCGGGCCTCCAGCCCTGCTTCTAGGGCCCAGCTGGCTCATGCTCCTTCTGTGCCTAAACTCTTATCCCTGGCCAGAGCCACTTTGGTGTCTTCTTCTCCATTAAAGCTCTGACATTTTGCGCTCTGTGGCATCACAGCCACAGGGCTGACCTTTCCAGCCTACTAGAAAATTCCATGGCCAGGTAGGGGATGGCAGAGCCTTCTAGGATGGCCAGAGCAGGTCATCTGATGATACTGTCATATGTAATCCATTTGTAATCCTCCAAAGTAATAATACTCCATACCCACTATACAGATGAGGAAACTGAGGATCACAGAGGAATAGCTCCCTGACTGAAGACCACGCAACTGCCCATAGGTAGAGCGAGCCCTGCAATTTGGACTTTTATATATAAAAATAACGGCTTCCCTACATTCCACACAACCTTGCTCTAAAGAGAATGGCTTACAAGGATCGCGGACCTGAGGCAGAAAGAAGGATCCTTGGGCTCTGGGCTTGCCTGGTGCGTGACAGGAACCTTGGATCTGTGGGTAACAGCGGTCGGGGAGATGCTGAAGAGGGTGGTGAGAAAGCTGTGTATGTGTGTGTGTGTGTGTGTGTGTGTGTGTGTGCGTGTGCGCGCGTGCGAGTGTGTATAGGGGACAGACAGACATAGCAGAGAGGCACAGATAGAGATGAGGAGCGACAGTGAGAGGCACAGAAATTGAAAGAGAAAGAGACACGGAGACCAAGCCTGGAGACTCAGGCACACCGAGTGGAGCACAGAGGGACACAGAGAGGTGGGTGTCTGCCCCTGAGCAGAGGCCATTCTTTGTCCCCCCGCCCCTGTTTTTCTCTTGTCCTCCCCTCTGCCCTCTGGCTCCTCAGGCGGAAGCCCCGCCTTCTCTTAGTCCACTCGCTCCGCTCTCTCGCACTCTCCGTGAGTTCTGCAGGCTCCTCCCCAAGCTCCTAGCTGGTGGGAGCGGCTATTCCAGGAGAGGCCAGGAGCCAGGCCCCCAAGCTGCAGATCTGGGGAAAGCCGGCTGCAGGGCCTCAAGCCTGCCCCAGAGGGCGCAGGCTCTTAGGCTTCCTGGGAGTGAAGTCTGTAGAAGGCCCAAGATGCGTGACACTCCCTGGGACACCAGAGCCACAGAGGTCCTCGAGGTGTGACAAGAGGAAAGGAGCTGTCGTGGGATGCTCAACCCTGTGCTGCTGTCTGTTCAGCCCACAGCTGCGTGGCCCAGGGAGTGCAGAGAGAGGGGCCACGCTCCCTGCAGGAGGGAACTGCAGAAAGGACAAGCCCGGGCGGGTGGGACTCCTTGGAGGGCCGCTGCCCCCACTCAGTACGGCCGCCACCGTCTTTTACCTACTTCCTGGTGGTCAGCGCAGGTGGCACAGCACTGTGGACTGGCACTGATGGGCACTTGATGGGCAGGAAAGTTTCGAACAGACACTGACCCTGTTTACCCCTGTGCTGCACCCACTGACCTACAGATCCAGAGAAAGATGCATGAATGGAAAAAATGAAATCACTAATCTCCTCTTAGCTATTTTGTAGGAGGAGCCAGCATTTCCCTGGCAGGAAACTAAGGCACCTCGAGCTCTGTAGCCATGAAGGGAGGCGGCCGTGGTGGGAGGCGCCGCCCGGAGTGGACAGAACTGGGTGGTACTGACCCTTGTTCCTTTCTTTGCCCTGCCTCATACCTTCCTGACTCCTAGGGACCAGAGATGAAAATTCTTGCAGTAAACCAATAATCCTGCAAATTTTTTTTTGTCTTGTTGAAAATGCACATAACAGAGAACAGTATTTTAAATCGCTCGGAATTCAAGATGACAACAAAACCACCAGCGTTGCTGGGACTCTTTTCTGAGAGGCTCAAGGGTAGTTGGGGTGACGGTGTATTCTCTGCAAATGGAAATCCAAGCGTGGTGTTTTCCGTTCCTCCTTACCAAGTCGGAATGAAGGAGGAGTCAGGCTGCTTCGTCGTCCCGTCCCAGCCCTGGGGAGGAGCAAGGGGCTCTCACCTCTGCTCCTGAAAGAAAGGACGTCCTGGCTGAACTCTGCTCTAAGGGTTCCCCTGCTAGCTGCTTCCTGGGGAGGAGGCTTACGAGGTCCGCGAGCTTTAGTAAAAGGGGACCGGACAGGAGAGCATCGGAAAGGAAAACAGGGCGGCAGCGTGGAATGCCACCGAGCTGAAGAGGGGAGGGGAGGTAAGCGGAGGACAGAGGGGAGACCATGTCTCTGGGCTACAGCCGTACTCTGTGGGGCAGCCTCCTGCCCCCAGCCTGCGTGCCTGCGCCCCTCTCACGGCAGAGGACACTTCGAGGAGCGAAAGACGAAGACGAGACCTGAGGTCTACCAGTGAGAGCCAGAAGAACGGGCCCCTCATTCCGCCAGCTCAGACTTGTGACCGATGTCCTTGGTGGCGAGCCCCTGCACGCCTGCTCTGTGCAGCTGTGACCAGGCTGTTCTCCTCCGCCATCCCTCCCCACCCCCACACCCTGGAGGACTAGATTTATAGGTCCAGTGCTCCTTTCCCGGCTTACCCCTTGCTTATCAGCACATCTACAACCTACCACCCCGCTCTCAACCTTATCACTCCTACATCTCCTTAGACTGGAAGTCCCTAGGCTTTACCACCTTTACCACCCACACAGCCCCAGCCCCTGGGAGGCAGAAATATTTCCCACAAGGTGACCCCGCCCCACTCGCCGGGTGAGGACGGGCGTCCTCCTGGTCTCAGACACCTCCTCTTCCTTTCCTTGCTTATTGCCTGTCTAAAGGTTGTTTTGTTCAGTCCCCAGTCTCTAGGGCAAAGCTTTCTTTCTTCCAGCAGTGGGACTGGAGCAGGCTCCAGTTCCCAAAGACCTCTTGCCCGAGGAGAGAATGCCAAGAACATCCTTACTCAAGTCACTTCCAGCCGGACAGCCAGAAGTTTCTTAAGAAACAGGAAAATCTGGCGAAGGACTTGTTGGACACTGGCAATTCACCTGGAAAGTCAGTTTCCATGTTGCCTGCAGCTCTGGAGTTCTGGTCAACTGCACGTACACCCTCTCTGTGCCGTTTGCCTCTAGCAAACAGACTGTTTGCACCGTTCCCATTGACCCCACAGATCCAAGTACCTATAATTCAGTAATATTGATTTGTCTTCTTGAAAAGAAGCAGAATAAGTGGTCACACAATAAAGGGACAACGCTGTGCTATCTTTAGGCACGCCTCCCTTTATCTCAACCCTGTGAAGAATCTCGACATTTCTTTGTCTTCGGTTCTGCTCAGCTCCTGCTCAGCTCAGTGCCCGGTCTCACTTGGGGTCTCTCCTGGGATCTGCATTTCCAAGTACCTGAGAGTGAGCTCTGCTTGGATCCAAACACTGGCAGGGGGTGAGATGTTCTCACAGAGAGTGTGGGCTGGGGACAGAACCCGACAGCCCCCTCTGAGTTGGGTTCACAGGTAGGGCTCAGACAAGCAGCCCCTGGAGGGTTCTGAGCCAGGCTATAGCAGGAGAATCTGCAGTTGATGAGCTCTGAAAACGAGTGACACTCCACTGCACTTCAGTGGGCCTGGGTAATTATCCCTCCTATTGTAGAGGCTGGGAAACTGGGGTCCAGAGCTCTTACCTGACTTTGTGAGCAGGAGCAGCTGGAGTTAAAGCAGGATAGGGCTGGTCCCCGAGCTGGAGGTCTGGACCTCCTGCTCTCCTGCGTCCTTCCCCCTGTCCTTCTTGGGTGACAGACCCACCTTGGTCCTTGCTCCCTTTGCACAATCCACTTCCCACCCTCAGCCTTCCTGGTTCCCCCGCACACTGCCAGGAGCTCAGCAGGTCTCTACCTCGCCCCCTCCTCGCTCCTGAAGCGCCATGCCTCCAGGCTGCCCGCTATAAAGAGCACCTCCCCCTCCAGAGAAAGTGCCTCTCCCCCTGCCGGGTGGCCAACCCCTTCACAAATCCACAGTCGCACTGCACAGCCCGCACCTCACACACATCACAGGAGAGAGCGGCTCGCCTGGTCCTGACCCAGCAGCCCCAGTGACCTCAGTTGCTACCTCCTCCACCTGCTCCTTCACCAGCTTCCAGTCACCTCTGAGCAAGAGACATGGGGGCCAAAGGACCTTGGATCCAGTTCCAGAAACTCCTAAACTCCTGGCTTGCCAGAGAGCAAGACAGGGACGTACAGCTGGATGAGGCCTACCTGCTGCGGCAGAAGTGGTAGGGCGCCAAGGACAGACCCACGTCCCCATCCCCAGCCTTCTGATCCAGAGGCGGTTCCCTGATGGAGCACAATGGCCCTCAGGGCCCGGCTCCTGGCTCTCCTTCTCTGTCTCTTCCCACCTGCTGCAATTCCCCAGCTGGACCTGTTTAGCGGTTAGAGATGGGAAAACAGCCGGAGATCTTAAGGACCTGTGAGGACGGGAGGCAGGATGACAGCACAGGCCAGAAGTTGTCCACCTGCTGGAAGGAGGCAGAAGGATGACCCAAAGAAGACCGCTGCACCCGGTGGGGAGGGCAGGCAGCCAGGCCACTGGGGAGCAGGTTGCTGGGGACCGGAATGGATCCCCCAGGGGTGTCAGGTCCCTTGCTTCAGGATACCTGGTAGAGGAAAGAGCCAGGAGTCACCGAGCGTGCGAGGGAGCCTGCCTGGGAAAGGGGAGGGGGAATTTGTTTGTGTAACACCTGGAGATGACCCACGGGGGAGGGCCACCTGGCTGACATGGCAGAGTCCAGACCTCAGTTTTGCTGGTTCTTTCTTTCCTTTTTCTGCTCATTCCTTTTACACATAATTGCATTCATTTTTACTGCCTAGCAATGGAATGCAGGCCCTCCTGCAGGCTCAGGAGCTGCCCCATCACTCAGCTGCATGGCCAGTGCTGTACTGTACTCTGAGACAGGGTCTTGACAATTATCCAAGAGTGGGCTTGAATTTACGACCCCTCTGGCTCAGTCTCTCCTGGAGCTGAGACTATGGGTGCAGCTGCTTCTTACTGTGGGCACTGCTGCAAGGGTCGGGCGCCGGGGATGTGGAACTGCAGGGGCCACCATAGTTCACGGGTGGCTGCTCCAATGGCACTTGGTCTTGCTGGAGTCTGAGGTCCAGACCCAGGGAGGGGAGATGGCCAGGGCAGGCTCTGTGGTGCTTCTTGGGGACCCGCCTCCTTTAGGAGCTGGAACGGTTAGCCACGGCTGACCTGAGCGCCTGGGCCTCAGAGCCTCACCTGCGAGGGTCAGTGTCCTGCTGCTCCTGTCTTGCAGCTCATAACAAACTTGAGCAGGGGTCCTGCATCTGTGTCCTGCACGGAGCCCTCCTCTTGGCAGGCGCCCTGCTTGTGCCGCAGCCTCCAGCCTCCTGGCCTGCCGTGGGACTCTGACCTCCGCCCTCTACGTCAGAGCGGGACCTGGGTGAGCTCCCGCAGAGCTGGGCTTTAGATCTCCCCACCGCAGAGGGTGAGAAAGATAAAAGGGTAGCAGAGAAAAGGGCTTTGGCTTGTGTCTTCAGAGCAGGAGATAAACTCTGGACTCCAGTACTGGCCACTCTGGGCTGGTCAGAGACCCAAGGTGCAGTGGGGCTGAGGGCCAGCTATTTGCTCACCCTGCAGGTCTCTACTAGGGATGTTACTCGGACCACAAACTCGATTCCTCGACTAGAAAACTGTGGGCTGGCCTCTGCTCCCTGAAGTGAGAAGTGTGGGGGTGCCGGGTCTCAGGGCGACCACTTCTTCTCAGTGCGCCTATCTCTGCAGCAGTGTCCTGTGACCCGCAAGGTGCCAAAGCCTGTGTTTACTTTGGGGCCAGCACTGCCTGTTTAGCAAGAAAGGTTTCAGCTTTATCTCCCACTCTGTTAGCACCTCCGCAGAGGCACAGGCAAAGTTCACCCCACGGAGGATGCACGGGATGACCGCCGCAGCCCTCGGAAACCTGCTGTCCATCTTCCTCCACTGTGAATGGTGCTTAGAGCCATACATCTAGGGGCAAACTGCAGAAGAGACATAGATAGAGCCCACAGCACACCACACACTCTCCAGACGCAGCAGGGACCTGGGTCTGGACAGCCCCAAAGAGCATAAGGGGCTTGAACAGCTCAGGAGATCCAGAAGTTCCCTAAATTCTATCAGTCAACCACCTCCGTTTGCCTGATGTCTAAATTCCCCTCGGATATAGAGCAGGTCTTTCCAGCCTGAGTGCTTGAGAGGCCCCTGACGCCTCTTGAGAGCACCCTGAATCCCGCAGCTCAGACCCTGAAACCATCAGGGACCTCCTCCCTAGACCTAGACACTGTTCTATCAGGACTGAACCCTCCCATGAAGCCCCTCACCCATCAGAGTCACAGGGCCACCAGGCTGACCTTGCCTGGAGGAAATTAACAAAAATCACAGTCTCCCAAGAGACCCTGGAACCTTGGCATTAAATGGTGACAAAGCCAGTTTCTTTCCACACACTCTGTGGGAGTCTTGTCTCTCTTGGTCTGATGCCTCTGATCCCCTCTGCTCAGGCTGCTCTGTGACAGTCTCTACCTGACTCTTCCTCACCCACCCCTAGGATATTAGAGTCTCCACTGCTTCGGGCAGCCAAGGAAAATGACCTGTGCACCATTAAGAGACTCCTGCTGGACCAGCGCTGTGATTTTCGACAAAGAGGTGAAAGCGCCGTGTAACGGGTTAGAGGTGGGGCGGAGGGACCTGTTCCCCCTCCCCTGGGACTAGGGAGCCTTGGACAGGGGGTCTCTGAAGCCAAGCGGCCCTTCCTGGGGGCACTAGGGGTGCTGCCTGGTGTCCTTATCCTACTCCACTCCAGGAGCGCCGGGGGAGATGGCGCTGCACGTGGCAGCCCTCTACGACAACCTGGAGGCCGCCACGCTGCTGATGGAGGCCGCCCCTGACTTGGTCACGGAGCCCACTCCGTGTGAGCCATTTGTAGGTGAGGTTTCTGCATGGCAACTCTCAGTGGGTGCGGGAAGGACTCCTGCCACTTTGTCACACGGGTCTGGACGGTGCTTTGGGGGACTCAGATACATTCAGGAGGCGGTGAGCAGGCGGAACTTGGATTTCCTTACGCTGTTCCTGCTTCCCGTCTTCCCGTGGGTACATCTCCGTGTGTTTTCCTCATGGGGACAGTAGAGTGACTGACACAAGACCCCTGGTACCCAGCAGCGCAGGGGTAGGGACAATGAGCCGGGCAGGGAGCAGTGGTCCTCAGACCCCGGCCACTCTGCAGAGCCTGGGGTAGAGGTCTTCACGAGCACCTGAGAGGAAGGCCCTGCCAGGGCTTTGGGGCCTAGGGGTGCTGTGCTCTGGCAGGAAGTAGGCAGATGACAGCCCCCAGCTGACAGCTCTCTCTGTCCAGGTCAGACTGCCCTACACATCGCTGTCATGAACCAGAACGTGAACCTGGTGCGTGCCCTGCTCTCCCACGGGGCCAGCGTCTCTGCCAGGGCTACGGGCCTCGCCTTCCAACACAGCCCCCACAACCTGATCTACTATGGTGAGCACCGGGGCCAGGCTGGGAAGGAGGAGGAAGAGGAGGAAAGCAGAGTGCTGATCCAGGGTGTGTATGTGGGGAGCAGGAGGCAGGCACTTGGGGGTGGGGGGCACACTGCCGCATCAGTGACCCTGCTCCCTCCTGCCACTGATCCCTCTGTGTCCCAGGGGAGCACCCTCTGTCCTTTGCAGCCTGCGTGGGCAGTGAGGAGATCGTGCGGCTGCTCATAGAGCACGGAGCTGACATCCGGGCCCAGGACTC
>PVJA010031918.1:0-24535 GCA_004027025.1 Myocastor coypus
ATTATATAGTTAAGTGAGTCACTTTCCTCTGAACTCTCAAGCACAGTATCTGGAGAACAGGTTTAGTGGGGTATATTCAGATTGAGAAATTTACAACCATGGTTGCCAAGATAGACTTTCCTGATGGAAAGGAAATGCAGAGTTTATGTAGGCTCAAGCAGTCACCTTGAGAAATCATTCTGCTCCTTCTTTTTTTCTTTTCAAAGAAAGTAGTGAAAAAAATTAATGCAAATCTTGAAATGAAGTCCTGCAAAGGAAAAAAGTTACCCCCTTCCATTTTTAAGCCTTTGTGTAGGGTGGTCCAAAGGAAGCAAATTAGTGCCCTTTCTTTTTTATAAGCAGAATAGATTTATTGAGGGGAAAAGAAAGCTCCTTTCTGAGAGAGGGACAGGAGGGGGATCCCAAGTGGGTGATCCCCCTTCTCTCTATCTGTCATGGGAGATAAACAGGCAAGTGAGTTCGGATTGCACCATTTGTTAAGCGAGTTTTAGGTCCAACTTCTAGAATAGTTCACCTTTCCCATGTGTTCCAGCCTTAGCAAACATTCAGACTCATTTTGCCATTGAAGTCAAGATGATAACTCAGATAAACCATGAGGAACTAGTTTGTATACATTGTTCAGTCTTTGTCTTTGTTTTCATTATGTCATTTAATTTATATTCATGTCTTAGTTATTTTTATTTTGTTGTTGGAACAAATACCCAAAGGCCAAAATGAAGAAAGGAAAGGTTTATTTAGCTCACAGTTACTGGAGATTTCAGTCCGTATTTGGCTGGCTTCAAGGCTGAGTGGCACATGGCAGAGAGCAACAGTTCATGGTGGTAGAACAGCAACAATGGTGACAGAGGCAATGGAACAACCAGGGGAGCAGAGAGCAACAGCGCTAGTCTGTCTCTGTCTCTCTTTAAATTCCATCAGGCTTTCTGCCTCAGCCTATCTGCCTCAGGCCACACCTATAATTCCCAGAAGTTCTCAGACCAATAATCTCATCAGTACTAAAACACATAATCCCAGAGATTCACGAGTCAAGTCTCAATCTATAGAAGTCTCCACCCCATGATTTCATGAGGCTTTGGGGGGACAACTAGACATAAACCATAACAACTCACATATCCATTTTAAAGTTACATGTTCTAGAAAATAACAGGAGCATGGATGTGTGGGGTGTACAGTCTTAATCTACAACCTATGGGTGAGGGTAGTTTGACAAGTTAGTCACATCAGCACAATTTTTCCCATGAGAACAAAATATCTAAGGAAAATAAATGATTTCTAGATGAATGGCACTGAGTATCTAATTCTTAAGGTTACCTGAAAAACTTATGGTAATAGTTTCCGTTTCTGATTCTATTACTTCCTACAAATAGTTGCTATCTTCTGTCTACAAGATACTGTTCTCAGCTGTGGTATCAGACAGCACATAAGAGTTCTCTTCCCTTGTAGGTAATAGTATAGTGCATGAGCAGGCCAGGTGGGCAGCCCAGTTTTCCAAGAGATAAGTCCACCACAATGTCCAGTGATAGGCAGAGGTCAGATGATGACAGCCCCAGCACCAGCAGTGGTAGTTCAGATGCAGACCACTGAGACCCTGCTGCTCCAGAGCCTACAGAGCAAGAAAAAAGAAAACCTGTCATGCAGCAGAAGAAAAATACCAAACTCTAGCAAAACTACTGCTAAGTTATCCATTAGTCCTAAAAGAATTCAGAAGGAGCTAGCCAAAATAACCTTCAATCCTCTTCCCAACTGCAGGGCTGGGCCTAAAGGAGATAACATTTATGAATCGAGATCAGCTATACTTGGGCCACCAGGTGGTGTGTGCAGTGCTGGGCCTAAAGGAGATAACATTTATGAATCGAGGTCAACTATACTTGGGCCACCAGGTGGTGTGTTTTTTCTGGATATCACATTTTCATCACATTATCCATTTAAGTAACTGAAGGTTACTTTCTGTACTAGAACCTGTCACTGTATCATCAACAGTCAGGGAGTCATTTGTCTGAACATCCCTGAAGACAATTCGAGTCCTGCTTTGACTATTTCAAAGGTTTTGTTATTTGTTCCCTTTTGACAGACTGAAATCCTGCAGGTCTGCTGGTTGGAAGCATAGCCACTCAGCGTTTGACCCACAGGGCAGAACTTGACATGATCACGAGACAGTGGACCAATACACATACACGACATAATTCACATAATGTGTATGCAGTGTGAATGGGCAGGAGGCATCTTTTCACCACGCTACAAATCTTCATAGCTTCTAAAATACAGACTTCTGTGTATATGTTATATGGATTCTACTCTGCCTTTAACCTTTGGAGGCTGGAAGACTCCTCAGAAAGGTGAACGCAATCAAGAGTAGAACTTTGAGTCTGTAGATTAGTTGTGTTTAAAATGCCTACTTGCAAGTCTTTGTTCTTTGAGATGTCCAAATGTATTTTATGATGTACTAAGGATACTGGTCTTAAAGTCTACCAAATATTATAGGGCATTTTATCATAATTTATTATCTGTAGGAAGTCATAAAAGTAGCTGTAGATGACTAGAAATTATGTCATTTATGTTAAGCCCAGATCTGTTTCTGAGTATGTGGTTCATGTGTTGTGAAAATGTTTTGCCTTTGTCAATTTGTAATGAGAGGATTTCCTTTTATCCTTCGAAGCTCAGAGAGCACTGATGTATCATCTCAAACACAATAAACATGCTCCTGAAAAAAATAATATAGTGGGGAAGAGAGAGAGAGTAACCAAGGAGTCTTCATAGGATGAGGAGAGAGCAGAGAAGAAAAAAGAACAGGCAATAAAATGCAGAGCTGACTTTCCATTACATCCACAAAGTCACATTCTCAATCACATTAAAAACTGAAGTCATCATATTAACTTCAAAAATGCTTTTTTAACCCTCTGTATTCTATGTTTCGATTTTGTCATCTTTTAAAGATGTTTAGCGTGTAATGAATAAACCTGCATTCAAAGAAATTAAGTATCTTTTCTTTCTAAGAGCAAAATAGAAATAATGATCTCTGAGAAATACAAAATGATTTTTCTGCAAAATAAATGGCAAAAACACTAAACCAAGCTTCTTTGAAATATTCTTTCACTAAATAATCATTGCCCTTTTATCAGACTTGAGAAAAGTCTAATTTTCCATTGAAATTTTTGTTGGCATCATTATTGGCTTTCATAACTTCAGCCTCAATTCAGATGCCAGGACCCTTCCTTCAGCAGGACCCAATAAAAGTACCATTGTCTGAAGCTGGAGGAACAGTTTCACTAAAGTGGAGGAACTTGAACTTGGAAAATGCACATGGCTTTACATACTTGTTCATTCCTTTGATTAATAGCTATTAAATGCCTTGCTATATGTTAAGATGTGAGGTATAAGCTGAGCATACTGAATTAAGTAAACAAACTCACTCATGGGACTCTCAGTTGCTCACACTGGGCAACTGAATAAGCCACTTGATGTCAGAGCTTGGATTCTTCATTTGTCAAGTGGACAATGGAGAAAGGGTGTGAAAATCACATAGAGCCTTAGCACAGTGTCGGAATTCATCTGCTATTTGTAAATTGACACAAGGACAACATTACATCATTTGGGGAAAATAGTCTTAAAGAACAAATGAGGACTGGGGAGATAGCTCAGGAGAATAAACATTTGCCTGGCAAGCACAAGTGTCTGAGTTCAATCCCCAGTTCTGCAAACAAACAAATAAACAACAACAACAGCAAAACAAATGAGATATTTCAATTGATTGTTTTATTATTATTTCATTTACTGTACTTATTGAAGAGCTATATATTAGCTTTTTTTCTCTCTCTCTCATTATTGCTTTAACTAAAGCCTATTCTACCCGGGATGAGTAGGGCTATTGATGGTTTCTCTTAGATTACATTTGCATAAAAGACTTTATTCCATACTTTTAGTCTTTGTATATCCTTCAAGGTGAAGTGAGTTTCTTGTAGCAACATATAGTTGGGCCTTCATTTTTATTCATTCTGTTACTTTATTTTTTTAATTTAATATTTTTATTGTTTAAATTTAACAATGGTTATATTACATATTTTCATCATCAGATCAGTTTAGATTAATACATATAGGTATATGAGATCGATCAAACAATTAAACATTAACCCTTTTAAATCAACATTACTTTTTTTTTCTTTTCCCCTGTCTTTTTTTGAAAGTTGACATACTGCATATTGTCCTCACAATCGTTCTACAGAGTACAGTGTGTGGGCATGACCCACCTCACTATTGATGTTGCTAAGAAGAAAAAAGAAAAAAAAAAAAGGAAAATAAAATTCTTCTCTTTGGACTAAGAGGAAGCAGGTGCATACACAGTCAAATGTTCTGCAATTGCAGTGGGCCACCAGTGAAGCTTGTAATGTTGAAGGCTATTGAATCTAAGCCTCCTAAAGCTCATCTGACCAATCTAGCTCTGCGTTTCATGCATTGTAATTAATCTTTTTATTTTCTTGCTGGGTGGTCAAGGGCAAGTCGAAGCAAGACCTGCATAACAAAACATTCTTTTTTTTTTTTTTGTACCTTCCAGGGTTATATATTAGCTTTGAGCAAATATCTTTTCAATTTTTTCATGCCTCTTAATAAATAATGTTAAATAATTCCATAAAGTTTCTACCCACAAACCTGCATTTCCTGGAACTTAAAGGAAGATAATAAATTCTTTAGATTCCTAAGGGACGGTTTTAAATTAAATATTCCCTTGACAGTTTTAACCCATTCCATTGAAGCATAATGTAACATGCATTTTAAATTAAAGCTCTTTTTCAAGATCATATAAATACAAATTCATTATCAAAGGAGAGTTTTAACACAAAGCAAGGCAAAAAAAATACGTTTTCTTCTGAGATGAAGGTGACTTGGTTTCATTTAATGTGAAAAATATGCAGCAACTCACAGGAGAGTCATTAGAGAATTGCCCATGAGCACCAGTTTCATGTGAAGTGGTGGATTTTCCCACAGAGGGACTTAAGTTTGCACAAAGAGATTGAGAACTGGGGCAAAAACTCAACTAGCCTTGTAGGTTCATAGGGAGAGACAGCTTCATCTTGTTTTCTGTGAAATGCATAGAATATATTTCTGGAATAAATGCAAAATTCAAGATATCTAGATCAGCTCTTTGAGTTCAGAGAAAATGCATATTCTGTAGATGTTGGTCATATCCTGACCCACTAAAGTAGGAGTGGATCTCTCTGAGGCACTGGTAGGCAAAGTTCATCTATTCTGCTATTGTACACTTCAAGTTTTCCAGTTTTGAGTCTGTCTTTTGGGAGGAAAGGCCAGATACACCTACCTAAAATCAACTACCAATTTAGTGAGAAAATAAAACTATTTGTCTATGTATTACCAAGTGAATTTCACTGGCACCTGGCAAGTCACTGTTCTTGTAAATATTTTGCACAATTGATCGGTTCTTTATGGAACTCTTGCTTCAGCTCAAGAATACATATCATTCACATAGCACCTGACTTACCTTATGTATTCTGTCTTTTGTTGTTAGCAAAAGCAATACTACCTTTGATAATTGCCTGAGTGTTTGTAGTGATACTTGTGATAAGCCTCTACTTTTCCCTAATAATTTGCCTATGTATATCTCTGGAGGAATTAAATGCTTCAAAGTTAGAAAAGCCTCTCAAGATGACAATGTTAAAAGGCATAAAACCAAATGTAATTCTTTTGTGTGCTTCTTTCTCTCTTTACTTGTTTTGGCCAGCTCGGCCTGCCCTCAGGGAAGAGCTGGTGCCACAGTGCATGTGATGCCAAGGATCAAGACGCAGTCCTCTGCTGCTGCCTAAGTTTGCCTAAGCTGGTGCTTTAGACCGCTGAGCTATCTCGCTGGCTTTTATCTGCCATACTGAGAATCTTAGAAGAAGAAGAGGAGGGGGCTGGTAAGATAGCTCAATGGACTCAGTGCACCTATATCACAGTTTGCGGAGGCTGAAAATGAGAGGATCACCACAAGTCTGATCTGCATAATGGGACCCTGTATCAAATACACAAATGAAAAAAAAAAAAAAAAGGAAAAAGAGGAGTAGTAGGAGCAGGAGGAGTAGAAGGAAGGACATAATGCCATACTATCCCCATGCTGCTGGGGACAGGAACAGAAAGGCAACTCACGTGACCCCTCATCTTGTCCAAAAATGTTATAGACTATAGCAGTGGTGAGTGAAGATGGCAGCAGGACTTGTAATGTAACCAAGGAGAGGTTAGGAGCCCACCTGGGGAGAGGAGTAAGAATTGGGACTGAGAAGCCTTGGACTTTAATAGCAGGAGCAGAAGATAGGATCCTGTCACAGCAACCCACCACATCCTGCAAAAGTTTTGAGAAGACAGAAACTGGCCAGCAGAAGAGGAACATGAAAGGCTGAGAAAGCACCAGAACCGATTGCTAGAAATGTGTGAATTTTCAAGGCTGAGTCAAGAAGATATAAAAATTCTGAATAACCCAGGATCAGTTAATTAAATTGAAAATGTAATTAAAAGCTTACAAAGGAAAGGTCAAGTCCTAATGCAGTTAAGGCTACATTGTACAAGAAAGTTAGGAAATATTTGATTCCAAATACTCAAACTCTTAAATGAAATCGAAAGAGTAGCAATCCTCTCTAACTCATACCTAGAGATAAGTATAACTCTAATACCAAAACCAGAGAGAAGTTGAACAAAATAGAGACCTACAGACGGGGCTATACAAAAATGACAAAGAGAAGGAACAAAATGCACTCTCAGGCCCCGAGCCCACCCAGAACAAATGCAGGGGACAATATCATAGAAGAAATTGGAAATCACACACCTGAAATCTCCTAAATAATAGCATCAGAAGTAAAGAAACAATTGCAGTAATGTATAGAGCAAACCAGATCAGAAATAAATTCTGAATTAAGAAAAGAAATGGTAACTACAATGAAAGAAGTACGAAATGCTTCTAAAGAAGACACAAATAAAAAAAATAGAGGAGAGAATGTTTTTCTCTGGGTGACTCTCCTTAGACACACTATAGTTCATTCATCCCTTTCCTCTGAGGTCCCATAATCTCCTTGACCAGAAAAGTTGGGACACCTCTGAGTTATAGGATATTACAGCACAGGTTCTCTTATATCCTTGGTCCTTATTGACCTTGAAGGGCGAGGGCCAAAATATTGGCTATCCTCATAGACCTTTTTTTTTCTCCAATTTTTGGTCTGTGAACTTACATTCTTAACCCTCCAGCAGAAAAGCTTTGTGATACTATTACTCTATAGCATAGGTACTTGAGCTTATCATCACTGGCTTTCTGAGTATCAAATACCTTTGACTTCTCTTGGAATTCATATTTTCTGACCATCATTGATATTCTAATAATGTTCCATACAATGTGATATAAGCAGTTACACAATTTTGACACAGATATTTGGAAATTCAAGGAAATACAAAATTGTCGCCTGTCAAGACTATGGTATTTGGCCCAGTCTCTTATTTTCAAGTACTACTCTTGAGAGAGAGAATGACTGTAACTGAGTTTACACCAGGAGCAGTACACATCAAAAAGACAAGAGTGACATGCATTCCAAGCATAGTTTTAGTGTTTAATAGTGCTATAATCAATATGATGAACCTTTTGAATGTTCTTGGGACCAATATCTGATTCATCCTGTGTACATAAGTGCATGGTTTTGCTCTTGATATGTTTTCTCCTTTATCTGCTTCCAGTCACTTCATTGTTTAATCCATAACACATTCAGCTGTGTTATGCCCTTAAGTTCTTATTTTCTTCTTTAAAGATCTTATATTAGGGATACTATATGATATTTACACATATAGGTCTGGTTTATTTCACTAATGAGTATATGTTCAATATACATCCATTTATATATGAAGTCTTCAAACTTATCATTCTTTATGGATGAGTAGTATTCCATTGTATAAAAATACCACATTTTTTAAACCATTCTTCAAATGATGGACATTTTGGTTGTTTCCAATATTTGGCTATTACAAATAGGGCTGCTATAAACATAGGTGCACAGATATCGCTATGGTATGATGTTTTCAGTTCTTCTGGGAAAATTCCCAGTAGAGGAATAGCTGGATTGAATGGAACTTCCAATTCTAGTTTTGTAAGGATCCTCCACACTGCTTTCCGTAATGGTTGCACCAATCTGCATTCCCACCAGCAATGGTGAAGGGTTCTATCAGGCTTTCACAGAAAGCAAACTGGCCAAGCAATGGCCGTGACTCATCCCATAGGCTGACACTAACAACAGTCCTACAAAGTACTGTCTATGGTCCCAAACTTAATCCTGAGGGGATTTGACCCTGGAAGATACAAAAAAAAAATGAATGTTTTGTTATACAGGTCTTGCTTCGACTTGCCCTTGACCACCCAGCAAGAAAATAAAAAGATTAATTACAATGCATGAAACGCAGATCTAGATTGGTCAGATGAGCTTTAGGAGGCTTAGATTCAATAGCCTTCAACATTACACGCTTCACTGGTCGCCCACTGCAATTGCAGAACATTTGACTGTGTATGCATCTGCTTCCTCTTAGTCCAAAGAGAAGAATTTTATTTTCCTTTTTTATTTCTTTTTTCTTCTTAGCAACATCAATAGTGAGGTGGGCCATGCCCACACACTGTACTGTGTAGAACGATTGTGAGGACAATATGCAATATGTCAACTTTCAAAAAAAGACAGGGGAAAAGAAAAAAAAGTAATGTTGATTTAAAAGGGTTAATGTTTAATTGTTTGATCAATCTTATATACCTATATGTATTAATATAAACTGATCTGAGGATGAAAATATGTAATATAACCACTGTTAAATTTAAACAATAAAAATATTAAATAAGAAACAGAGGAGAATAGAAAAATGATAGAATCCTTGAATGAACAATACAGGAAAGTAATAGAATGTATGAAGCAGATTCAAAGTGCTATACAGGAAATTAAAACTTCAGTCACAAGCTGGCAAGACCATTTCAATGAAAGTGAAAATAGATTTTCAGACCTTAGACACACCATTGTAGCTAGTGAACAGGTAACAAAAATCTCTTAAAAATGACTAGGATGCAGGAAAAATTAATTCAACATCTGCAAGACGATGCAAAGATAAACAACATAAGGCTAATAGGCATCAATGAGAAAGGAGGAATAAATAAAAAAAAGATATAAAAAGAATATGGGCAGAAATAATAGCAGAAAACTTCCCAAATATGGAGAAACAATTTGACATTCAGTAACTAAAGCATATAGGACTCCAAATAACATCAGCCCAATTAAAACCACATGGAGACATATAATAAAAAAGATCCCAGAAATTCAGCCCAGGAATAGTATACTAAAAGCCTCCAGAGAAAAGAAATGGAACACATTTAAAGGAAAACCCATCACAATAGTAGCAGATTTCTCTTTATAAATCATCAAATCACAAAGAGGATGGAGCAAAGTACACAATTATTGCAAGAAAACAAATTCCAGCCCAGACTGATATACCCTGCAAAACTCTCTTTCAAGTATGAAGAAGAAGTGAAATACTTCCTGGACAAAAAACAACTAAAAAATGTCATGATGATAAAGCCAACCCTACACAGTTTACTAAAAGGTATTCTAGAGAGGGATCAACATGACTACAACTCCATGAAGGAGAATGGAAAGAACCCACCAAACAGGGCAGACAATGAAACACAGGAGGTAAAGAGGTATACAAAAGCAGTCTTCCAGCTATTCTTTTGTATACAGCAGCAAAATCTTTCCATCAGCATATTTTACAAATGGACTTCTCCTGCACCCTATTATCATGATTTGGTCTGGGTCTACAGGGTGGATACCAAGGAACTAGCAGTAGCTAAGTCCCACAAGGGACACCTGGCCACCGGCAAGTGGCATGGACACTGTCCATGTGCACAGCGTATTAGAACTTTGTGTGATATCCTATCCCCACACTGTTAGAAGTTCTGGACATATATTTGCCATTCCAGTATTTCTGTTATGTTTTATTGTTAGTAATTCTTTACACAACCACGGAAACTTTTTCTTAGTTGATATTTTTGTATATATTATCCTATTCAAATACTATGGGAGTACTCGGAATTGATCACAGATTCATAAATATGATACACAAAATTCTGGCCGCTAAGTTGGACTCACAATTTGATTTGAATTTTTGAATATTGTTTTGAAATATTTAATTTAATTTTAATTAATTAGTTTTCTGATTATTATTTAATTATGCTTTTTGTTTTATGATTCATGTTGTATCTTTGACTTACAATCTACTTATAAGACATAGTATGATAATTTCTCCTAGTATTAGACTTTAAAAAGAAATATATATATATATATATATATATGCATATATATATGAGTTAGAATAGTTGTACAGCTATTTTTTCTTAGTTCATTGAGAGTAAAAATTTATACTAATATTGTTTAGACAAAATATCAAGTCTGTATCTTGTCCTCTGAACAATTAGGGGCTGGAGAGATAGCTTCATGGCACAGGCACCTAACTGGCAAATGCAAGGCCATGAGTTCGAACGCCGATCCCACAAACCAAAAAATTGTTCTCTAAATAACTACCTTGAAAACAACAATATGCATGTATTAATTATTGTAATCATCCTATGAACTTGTTTTGAAACTGTTTCATTGCTATTTTATGTTTTTTTCTCATTAACATGAATTGGAAAAACAAGGATTAAGCAACGAAGAGAGAGCAAGGAGAAAAGTTAGGTAACATGGCAGGGGCAAAACCATACTTTTATATGAACAAGATGGCTAAAGTAATGATCCTAAGAATCTCCATCAGGTTTTTCAAACTACCAATTAATTGGGAGAAGTCTTAGCCTGACTAACTATATATGCTGATATCTATGAAATGAACAACTCCACTGAGGATAGCAATATGTAATACTAAAACTATGCTTGGGATATCTATCATTTGGGTCTTCTAAATGCATACTGCTTCTAATGTCATATCAATTATTACTATACTCTCAAGTAAATGTTTGTTTTTTAAAAAAGGTAATAAAAGAAAACAAGAGACAAAAAAAAAAGTCAAGGATTGTCCTGCTACAATGTTGTATATGGTTAGATTTCTAAACTTCTGTGTAAAAATGTATAATTGTTTTTTCACATTCTATATGGATTCAAAATTTAGAATATCAGTGATTGTTGGAAAATACCATTTCCATGTTATGTCTATGGTATTTGATATTAGACAGATAGTGATGTTAAGCTCAACATCTGTCTATATTACAGGGAACAGTGTCATTAAGCTTTTCTACTGGATTGTTAACAACTTAAGTTTCCAGACCAAAAAATTAGAGAAAAAGAAGAGCTACAAGGATAGCCAGTATTTTGGCCCTAGCCCTTCATGTCAGTGAGGATTCAGGACATAAGAGAACCTGTACTATAATATCCTCTAACTCAGTGGTGTCACAAATTTTCATGAGATTGTGAGGCTATAGAGGAAAGTGACTGCCAATGTATAGTGTGCTTAGGGAGAGTCACCAAGAGAGAAACATTCTGACAGGCTTTCACATAGAGAAAATTGGTCAAGCAATGGTCATGAATCATCCAGATGGCTAACACTGACAAAAGATTTATAAACTGCTGTACATGGTTCCAGGGTCAATTCTGAGGGGATTTGACTGACCTTGCCACATACAAAAGTTATATTTTTTGTTATACAGGTCTTGCTTTTATCTTTGTCTTACCCATCCATCAGAAAAGAATAACCATGAGGCATAAAAAGTAATGTCATATTAATATATTGTGCTGTAAAAAGCTCAAGTCAATGCCACATCATATGTTACAAAGTGGCCATATATGTTTAAACATAAAGAAAAATAACCTCTTTAATAAGTTATGCTAAAAATAATTCTGTTTATGTCAAATACTATACAAGAACTATATCTGTCACTGAAGCCACAACAGATCAAAGATCCAAATATTAAAACAAAAACACTAAGTTTACTGAAACAGAGAGTAGGTAGAAATCTTGAAGACTTGGGAGTAGGCAAATAGTTCATGAACAAAAACCAAACTGCACAAGAAGTATGGTTCAAAGAATGAACAACTTTATCTCAACCTATTAAGAAGTTTTACACGACAAAATAAATCACCAACAGACTGAAAAGAACTCCCACATAATATAAAATAAAATTAACCAACTGTTGCTCAGGAAAAAGAAATCTATCTAGAATATACAAAGAACAGAAAAAAGAAATCAGAATCCCCCAAATTCAAATCCAAACATGGCCATCTAGATGAATACAAACAGAAAATAAATATATGAAAATATGTTCAATGTCATTGGTCATTCAAAAATGCAAATTAAAACAGCAGTGAGATTCTATTTCATCCCAGAAAGAACAGATATGATTATGAAATCAATCAATAACAAATGTTGGCAGGGTTGTGGGGGAAAAAGGAACCCTTCCTGTGTAGATTGACATAACCACTGTGGAAATCAGTATAAAGATTCCTTGAAAAATTAGGATTGATTGTCCCATTCTACCAAGCTATTCCCCTCCTGAGTATTTTCTCATCAGAATTAAAAAATCATACCACAGTGATACATGTGCACTTGTGTATAGCAGCAGAATTTGCAAACACTAAACCTTGGAAACTACTCAAATGTCTATCAACCAATGTATGGATAGAAAGGATGTGATATTTTTACATAATTTAAAATTACTTAGTTATAAAAGAAAGATAAATTCAAGTCTTTTATAGATAAACAGATACAACTTGAGGCCCCAGTCATCAGTGAGGTAAATCAGGCTTGTATGTATACACATTGTCTTTCTAGTGCAAGAATCTGAGTGATAGGATCCAAAGCATAACATAGGTACTGTAAAAGGGGAAGGAACTTCTCCAAAGGAAAGAACAACTAGTGTAGTGAAAAGAAAAAAAAATAATAGAGGAAGGGAAAAGAAAAAATATATTTATATAGAAATGGTCTCATTGCTATTTCTTATTTAAATTAATTAAATATAAAATATTTATATAGAGATCTATACACAAGATAGCTAAGCTTATATAACTAAGTGTATTAGTTCATAAAAAATAACAGGTTGTGCTTATATTTTATATTGTTTTATTAATTTCTCATGCCTATCTCATGTATTTTGAACAGCTACTTTAAAGATACTAATATGCACTATGTTAACCAATGTTAATATCTGTTACCTCTTTTTGAAATTCTGTATCATTATTTTTTTTCTCCTATAAAATAAAAATGCCCACGCAAGCCTTGAAAAATGTACCATAAGCCAGAGTCTCCAAACCATCAAGACAGAGTGGTGAGAAGTGAGGTTAGCAGATAATATGTGGTCATCTCATATCTAGACCTCCTTCTACTTGTGTAAGCAGGTGCTTAGACCACTGAGCTATCTCTATGGCCCAAAACATGTGGTATTTTTATACAATGGAGAACCATTCAGCCATGAAGAAGGATAAACTGAGACTTTTATAAATAAATGGATGCAACTTGACACCATACTTGTAAGTGAAATAAATCAGACGTATACATGTGTAAACATCAGATTGTCTCCCTTATGTGAGAATTTAAAACAAGTAAACAAGATCAGAAATGTACAATAGATATTGTGAAATGGGAAAAAATTGTTCCAAAGGAAAAAGGAACTGGGGTGGGTGAGAGGGCAAAAAAAAAAAAAATAGTGAAAAGGGGAAAACTGCAAGTCAGTTATATTGTCAGTGTCTCTTAGATCATTATAAAGGAGGGTTTGTGTTAATATTGATTGGAGCAAATTTTATGCACACATGTTGCACCTGAGCAACTACTTTAAAGATAGTAACATGTGATGTATTAGGTGTTGTTATTCTCCTTGATGTTGTTCAGAAATTCTGTTTTATCTTTTTTTCCCCATTAAAAAAAAAAAAAAAAAAAACTTAAGACATCTAAATTCGCCTTCTTCTCTACAGAGAGAAAACATTACCATTACCATTACCATCCCTTTAGCTTTTTGGTTTTGACCTAATATCCTGATTCTTTAAGAGGTCTGATGTGGACATTAAGGGAGAAAAATCTGCTGACAGATTACATACTGAAAGAATGGCACAGTGCACAGAAAACTTCAGGAGAAACTTGTGGAAGAGTCACACTGTATTATAGTGAAGGAAAACCCTCCATATTCATTACTTAGAAGGAAACTACTTTTTTCTCCTGCTTATAGCATGGCTAGGATTTTAGAGGCATAGTGAGGCTGTTTGGTTCTCAAGAAGAGGTCAAGGAAAGTGACCACACCTATTTGGGAAACTAATTAATATATATTACAAATACAAAATGCAGTGGGGGTTCAGCCCTTACCCAGGCACCAACTGCATTAGTAGATCGAGGAAAAGGAAAGGTGAGTGAGACAGAAGCTGCCAGAGAGGGTCAAGGTTTCCCTGTTGGAATGAAGAGAAAATGTGAGGCAGGAGAGGGCAAACTGCACCGAGAGGAGAGGAGCAGGGCTTATGGTCATGTGTTTCCTTCCTACTTCTTCAATGACCTTTTCATAGCCGATGTCTCACACCTTTAGGGCCTTGCCATGATTCTGGCTGGAAGTGGGAGGCCCACAGCACACAAGCGCTTCTGCAGAGAGTGCACCACAGCTTTCCTGAGAATGTATCTACTGGTTGGAGTAATTTACATAATTACTTGATACAATATAAATAAAAAAGCCTGTACAATTTAAGCTACAGGTCATTTTTTTGTGCCAAGTGGGTAGTAGTATTAAGGGATTTTTTTTTTCTTGTTTTGTATACTAAAATATCTATGACTTCTCATTTGATCAGTTTATATTCTGGTTGTCACTCAGGTAGACAGGAAAGCAAATTCAAAAAAATAATAATAATAAATAAATTTTAAATTAAAGTCAGGATGACAAGTGCCAAAAAAAGAGCAACGTATCAGATCCTGAGCTTCCTGTCAGAAGACGATTGCAGTGCTGTGTTGTAAGAGGTGGCAGTGCTTGCAACGGATAGGTCAGTGCAGTACAGAGGCTTCCTCTAGAAGTGAGGTCTACATCGCTGGAAAGTTGGGGCCTCCCAAGGTTTTTCGTACCACCAACTGACTTTCATAGCTGGAATTTCATGCCTACAAAGTGAGTCTTGCAACCACAGGAGGGTAGGAAGGCTAATGGTGCAAACTGTGCCCCAGCACAAGCAGTCAGCTTGGGGCAGGAGTGTGGTGCAGCCAATAAAACCTGCCACCTCCCAGTGTCCCAGAGTGCTGGTGACTATGAGGGGAAAACCCCTCAAAGACATTGCAGTGAAAAGCTCAAAAACACTGATGAAATGTTCAGTTCTGTCTCATGGGTAGCACATGAGAATCTGTTCCAGGGAAAGTCTACATTCAGAGAAATCCTTATTAATCCAGAACCAGATCCTGGAAGATACAATTCTGGCTGCCCTGGAAAGTCCTGACATTCTTCTGTATGTCACTTTGGAGACAAGCTGCAAAGTAACTCTGTTTTGGGGCTGGTGGTCTTTAGTTTCTCTCTTAGACCTCAATATCATGGTTGATGATGGCAGCATGTAAAATATTTGCTATCTTTATCAACCTCCATGTCTGAGCTTTTAAATTTGTTTAATTATTTTCTTCTGATAGCCTTGACAGTAACGATCAGTTTAGTTCAAGGTATGTCAGGTCAACAGTCATAACCTTGAGTATGTGTTACCTCTACATATTTGTTAAGTTTCAGACTCTTTCTGGGAAGCAGTTCAGCCACAACTAGCCTTTGACAAAGCATTCTAGGGAGCTGACAGCTAATCTCTCATTTGCCTGCCTTCCAATCAGTATCAGTTTTAAGTTGCAGCACAGTGCATTGCCTCAGCTTTTCCAGCCTGGGTGTTTGCCTCGGTTGCTGGCTCAATGTGTTCCCAACCTGGTGTTGTATCTCATTCCACTCTTCTTTGCTTTTATGAGGTTAAGAATCCAAGTTCAACCTTGGATCACTGGCCTGTGATTCAACTTTATTGCCATTGTGTTTTTCCTTTTTGCTCTGTTGAGAAGCACATTTTGATGGCTTTCATTTCTCTTCTCTTCATCTTGGCACTGAGTGCAACCCTCTGAGTCTGAGTTACTCTCCTTGTCTTCCTCTTCCTTCTGCAGGCACTGTGGTAATTTAGGAACGTTTGGGGTGGGTGTCACATCTTTAACCAATGCTAAATGACTGATTTGCTCCTCTTCTTCATTACTTGGAATTCTAAGTATTTCACCCTGATTGGGTGTGTTCAGGGTGGCATGGTTGTACCCGGGAACTTCCTGTGTTTCGATACTGATGGGAAGTGACCTGGTCTGACCCAGTGTACTACTTCTTCCTAAAGTTGTCACTGTTCTCAGAGAGCAATAAATGAACTCTCTGAGACCCCTCCAAGGGAGAAGTCATAGGAAAAAGATGGTCAAGGCCTGCTAAATTCAAACATGCAGTGGGAACAGAGGCAGCTTAGAGGAGGTGGGGCTCCCCAAAGTTCTTGTTTAATATCCCTGTGGTGACTTCCTTCTTCTTATTTTCTTTCTGGAGAACCTCCTAGGGCGGGTCTAAGGAAAATGAAAACAACTTCTGGCACACTTTGAGAATGGAGGGGAGTGTGGAGACTGGAGGAATATGAAGGGGCAGCGGAGAGGGGAAGTGGTGTTGTCAGCTGTAGATGGGAGGCCGCAGAGCACGTACTCTCTCGGACTCTTTTTGATTACTTGATGTTTTAGTGTTGCCTATGGCAGCAGACTCTTGGAGCTGGGGTACCAAGGTTGCTGGAATGTCTCTCAGGGAATAAGTGGGGGCGGGGGGTGGTCTTGATAATAATATAACAGGTTGTTATTTTTGTGTGCTGGCTTAGGGAGAGGGACAGGGAGTCAGTTGGCAGGGATGATATGAGGAAGGAGGCTTGGGGCAATAGTAGTATTAGTACTGGGAGGAACAGGAAGCAGAGTCCAGGAATGGGTGATGAAGGAGGTCTTTATGATAGTGGGTAGTGGCAGTAGGTACTCTGGTGGCAGAGGATACAGAGGTAGAGGAGTTGGTCTTTGTTTTGTTTTCAGTAAACAATGACATCTTTTATTTGCCTTTATATCACTTCCTGGAAAGAGGACAAGACTCTTTTCAGGGGGCTTAGGCTGGTTGCACATGCTCAGGACAATTTTGCTTCACAGTTAGTTTTCTAGTTGAGCCTTATTACACTTTTGGGTCTTTTTCTGGAATAGGATTCTTACCACCAGATATTATCATTGACTCTTCTTCTCCTGGGGCTGGACTAGAAGATCAGGCACTCTCTATGGGAGTAATATGGCCATTCTTTAATGTAGCATGGCTCAGCTTTCTTGCATCCTCACCACCTTGCTGAGGGGCTTCCAAAAGCACTCCTCTTTTGCCCAGTTGTTCTCTTAGTTTTCATGCAGATGTTTTTCACTCTAAAACTTCTGATGTATTTAAATTTATCACTGCTCCTTTCCTGTTCCATTTCCTGGGTTCTCTGAAGCCTGAATACATGCTCTTTTTCTTGGGTGGAGGTGTGTATCTAGCCTCCACACTGTCTATGATCTTGCCTGCATCTGCAGTGTGCTGGTCAGTTTCTTCCGATTGACCTGCCATGGCATCATCAATAAGTTTAGTGAGACAGGGTACAATTTCCAGGTTGCCACCACTACCTCTTAGCCTCCACAGGAGTTTCCCCTGGAAATCCTACTGGCCTCTGACTGATGGGCTATAGTTTTAGTTTTCATGCAGATGGATTTCACTCTAAAAATTCTGATGTATTTAAATTTATCACTGCTCCTTTCTTGTTCCATTTCCAGGAACAAGCCTGAAAACATGCTTATCTCTGTGGGGTGGGAGATAGTGGGCCCAACAGTGGAGGTGGCTAGATTGGTTTCAAAATGAGATCTGTATGCTGTCAAAAGGCTGGTGATATGTTGAAAGGTACAAAGGACAGCTTAACATAAACAAAAGTACATGACTACACACAGAGTGCAGGAGACTGGGATTTTATGCCAATGTTACTTTAAAGAAAAAATAATTTCTTGGTAAACTTAAGTGATATATATCTGCAAACCTTAAATAATAGATCATTATTTCATGATCTGTTTATTTGTATGATTTTTGTGCATGCTAGACACATTTTAAAATCTTCCGCAAGCATGAATCCCATTTTATAGATGAAAACTGTGTCCTGGAGAAGCCAATTAATTTGATCAAAGTCTGACTTCTGAAGCAAATTCTGTGGCTTGTCATTTCTTTGATACACCCAAAGAAACTTCAGTGTTTGCATACAGGTTTTCTCATCTCTCTTTCCTTCCCTTAGCAGCTTGGTTCTTCCCTAACTACCTTAAGGGACTATAGAGCTAGGAATAAGGTGTAAAGAATATTAAGCTGGGTACAGCTTTAGACTCTGGTATGACTATAGGAGTGTTTTGAGGGTTGCACTGTGGCTGTCCTACTAACCTGTTTTGAAACTGTCTTGTTATTATTTTGTTCTCATTAAAATTAGTAAAAAAATAATAAAATAAAATTAGCAGTGAATTCTTTAAGAAAAGAATTCACAGCATCTCTGGGTATGCTCCTCATCTTCCCATCTCTCTTCCCTCTTGAATCTTCTTTCTTCCTTTGTGCATAGTCAGGCTACTAGATATTCAAGAAGGGCATAGAGTAGGGTATTCTCCATCTTTTTCTTGGTCCTCAGGCTTTTTATTTCTTTTTTCTTTCCTTCTCTTCCTGATTTCTCTGAAGACCGGCCTTGATTCAGATGTGATGAAGATACAAGGCAGAGGAATTGGGAGGTGGATGCTCAAGGCACAGGGTCTGGCCTACATTCTTTCGCTTGAGACCTAACGGTGATCTCTCTTCATTCAAATTAAAAACCCTTCTGAAAACCTGAAGGAGGAACAAAAAATCTGCCTGTCTGTCTGTCTGCACTTTTTCTCTGTGGAAGCCATAACCTTTTACATTTTGCATAATTCATCAAAGATGTTCTGCTTCTAGAGTAGTTGAGGTATGGTGAGTCCACGAAAGGAAAATAAGCAATAATAGTGTAACTATATAAATGATTTAGAGGATTGTCTTCCACTCTACAACTAAATGCTTCCTTGCTATGGTGTTTTTAGTTTTCTACACCTCGATCATTTCTGGAAACATCTCCATTGTCCTTTTGGTTTTGATCAACCATCGGCTTTACACCCTCGCATACTTTTTCCTGGTAAATTTGTCCTTTCTAGAGATTTGATATGCCTCCCACAGTGTGCCTAAGATGTTACTGATCATCATTGTTGAATAGAAGACTACTAGTGTGGCTGGTTGCCTGGCACTGTTCCATTTCTTTGGATCTCTAGCTGCAATCAAGTGTCTCTTGCTTGCTATGATGTCCTATGAGCACTACCTGGCCATCTGTCAACCTCTCCATTGTCCCATTTTTCTGACTGGCTCCTTCTATATAAGGCTTGATACTGACTCTTGGCTCTTGGTCTTGCTATGTAAAATAATCTGTGGACCAAATGAAAATGTTCACGTCTTTTGTGACTTTATCCCTTTCATCCATCTCTCCTGCATGGAGCTCTCATAGACTGGGACTACCTACTTTGTCACCCCATAAGCAGTGACTCTGGTTCTATTGCTCCCCAAGATGATCTCTTCTTCTCCTATTTTCACTGGCATTTTAGGAGTACCTTTCTGTTACAGGTCAGAAAAAGGCCATTTCCATGTGTTAGTCACATTTCATTGTAATCGTGTGTTTTTTAAACTTTATTTATTTATTTATTTATTTATTTATTTGATACAGGATCTCACTATGCAGCTTGAACTTGTAGCTATCTTCCTATCCCAGCCTCCCCAATGCTGGGATTATAGGTGTCCAGCATCCTGCCTGTTTTCAGTGACTGGCATGGTGAGCTCAGGGTTCTGGGGCCAACACACCATGGAGTAGCAGGGACTGAACTCAGTACCTTGCACTTTCCAGATAAGGCTTCAATTGCTGAGCTATCTCCCAAGCCCTGTACTTATAGTGTTTTATGGGACACTGATTACCAATACTTTGTGCCTTCGGCCAACTTTTTCAAATGACTGCCCCAGGGGTTCTCAGTACTGTATACCATCCTGATGCCCAGGTTCAACCCCATCCCTTATAGCCTAAGAAACAGAGACATCATAAAGCTTTGAAGAAGTTCTTGAGTATGAAGTCAGGTTTCCTCAGATGATGTAAAAGGGCACAGGTGTACTAAGTGAGAAGATGCCTCTGAGGATGATTGGGGACACTGATCAACTCTGACAGACTAGGTGAATAACGTCCCAGGTTATGGTATGAGCAAGTCAGATTCTGCTTCATCATTTCCAGTCATTTTAGATTCTTATACAAATCATTTACTCAAAGTAAGCTGATAAGATTGTTCAAAATTCATTGAAATATACAGCAAGTATCTTCTATGTCCAATGCACCTAAATAATAAAACAATAGATAAAAGAAACATTCTCTTATGGAATTCCCAGTCACAGGAGGAAAAATAAGTAATGTAAAACTACAAACATAAATTTTAAATTACCCCCTTTCAAAACTGAAGATATAGTGTTTAGACAAGATACCATGTCTGTACCTTGTCCTCTGAATAACTACTATGAAGACAACAATATGCAATGTATTAATTATTGTAACTGTCCTACTAACCTGTTTTGAAATTTTTTCAATGCTGTTTCTTTCTCATTAAAATTAATTAAAGAATAAGATTGAGCAGTGAGGCGTCTCCCCCTGGGACCTGCTCCTGTGCCATTTTCATCCAGCAGTGTGGCGGCACCACTCTGGTGCTGCATGTGTGCCATCTTCATCCAGGAGAGCAGTGGCTCCATCTCCGAGCTGCCCGCCCGCCATGTAGATCTAGCAGCATGGCGGCTCTACCTTGGTGCCGCCCGCCCTACATCTGGACACAGCAGCTTGACGGCCTGCCTGGCTCCACCTCAGACTGAGCCTGCCATCCCTAACAGGTCATGCAGCAGCCTCAGTCTGTGTCAATCTCCCCATTCACCAACAGCCTGAGCTCCAATTCCACCCACCTTCCTGACCAGGCCTAACAATGGCCAGGTAAGAACTCTCTCAGCCAGTGTTCATCCCCTGACTCAACAACGGCTCGTACCCTGACGCCACCCAGTGGCCCCAGAGGACCACCAACTGTCCTCACACTGCTGACCACTGTCCTGACCCATGGGGCCTCATGGCAGTCAGCTGCCTGAGCTCTGACTTGCAGCCAGGCACTTGTGGAGGGGAACAAGCTTGGTGATAATGATAAGGAGCAAGATCCAATATCAGGTCCTGAATCCACCCAAAACAAATACAGGAGGCACTAACACCGAAGAAAACGGGAATCATGCAGATGAAACCTCTGAATCGGTAGCATCTGAGGTAGACAGACTACAGAAATATACAGCGTAACTCAGATCAGAGAAAACATCTGAAGTAAAAAAAGAAATGCATGAATTAATAGACTCTGAAGTGGAGAAACAACTGCAGAAATGTATAGAGGAAACCAGAGCAGAAATAACATCTGAAGTTAAAAAAGACATGTCTAAATTAATAGCAATCCAAGTAGGGCAACAACTACCGAAAGGTAGAAAGGAATACAGAACAGAAATACTCTCTAAACTAGAGAGAGATAGGATAACTATAATGAGAGACTTCAATACAACTAAAGAAGACACTGATAAAAAATTAGAGGAGAATAGAAAAATGATGGATTCCCTGATGGAGCAATATAGGGAAGAATTAGATTGCATGAAACAGTTTCAAAGAGATACAAGAAAATAAAATCTCAATCACAAGCTGGCAAAACCAAATGAATGAAAGTGAAGACAGAGTTTCAGATCTTGAAGACACAGTCACAGCAAGTGAAAAAGTAAGAAAGGATCTCTTAAAAACAACTAGCAGGAAAAAATAATTCAACATCTGCAAGATGATGGAAAAATGAACATTGTGAGATTAGTAGGAATTAATGAGAAGGAAGGAGACAACACAAATGATATAAAAGGAATATGGGTAGAAGTAATCACAGAAAACTTCGCAAATATGAGAACAAAATTGGACATTCAGGTAACTGAAGCATACAGAACCCCAAATAATATCAACCTGAGTAAAAACACACACACAGACACATAATAGTCAAGACTCCAGAAAATCAGCAGAAGAACAGAATACTAAAAGTTGCTAGAGAAAAGAAGCAGATGGCATTTAAAGGAAAACCCATCAGAAAAATGGCAGATTTCTCTTCAGAAACCATGAAGTCAAGAACAGCATGGAGCAGAGTGCTTCAATTCCTCCATGAAAACAAATTTCAGCCCAGACTGATGTACCATGCAAAACTCTCTTTCAAGAATGAGGGAGAAATGAAATACTTCCATAACAAGGAACAACTAAAGAATTTCATGCTGTCAAAACCAACTCTACACAGTATACTAAAAAATATTTTAGAGAGGGGCCAAAATGACTCAACCACAAGAAATTAGAACAGAAAGATCCCACCAAATACAGTACTCAACTAAACACAGGAGAAAAAGGAGTAAACAATAGTAAGTAAAAGTCATGTCAATCATAAGTCAACACATTTTAATTATAACCATCAATGTAAATGGACTCAATTCTCCAATTGAAAGAAAGAGACTGGCAGAGTGGATGAAGAAGCAAAATCCAACAACATGCTATATACAAGAAATGCACTTAACTCACAAAGAAACTCATAGGCTAAAATTTAAAGGGTGGAAAACAATGCTACATATACCAACACCTAAAAAAAAAAAAAGATAGCAATCCTGTTTCCAGACAGTCTAAACTTCAAAACAAGATTGAGCAAATGAAATAAAGAAGGCTACTAAATACTGGTTAGGGGAAAAATTCAAGATGAAGAGGTAACACTCAAAAGTATGTATGCACTCAACACGGAAGCAGCAAGTTATATAAGGCAAATCTTAATGGATATGAAAAATCTACTATCCAATTGCACAATCTTAACAGGAGACCTTAACAGCTCTTTATCCGAAAAAGATCAAGCAGAGAAAAAATTAGCAAAGAAGTAGCAGAACTGAACCAGAACTTGGAACAACTGGAATTAGTAGACATACACAGAATGTTCCACCCAACCACTTCTGAATACACATATTTTTCAGCTGCACATGGGACATTTTCTAAAATAGAACATATATCAGTACATAGATCACGCTTAAGTATATGCAAGAAAATAGAAATTATTCCATGCATATTGTCTGACCACAGTTTAATGAAACTGGAAAGAAATGACAACAGAAAGCACAAGAATCCCAGAAATACATAGAAATTAAACAACACTCTTCTAAGCAAACAGTGGGTTACAGATAAAATTAAACAGAAATTAAACAACATCTACAACTTAATGAAAATTCAAACACAACCTAGTGGAATTTATGGGATAGAATGAAAGCAGTTCTTAGAGAGAAAGTTATAGCTCTGAACTCACACATTAAGAAGCAGAATGGGAACACATAAATACTCTCATGGAGCACATAAACCAACTAGAAATGGAAGAGCAAATGGAATCCAAAGCCCAAAGAAGGGAGAAAATTATGAAGATTAGAGCAGAAAAAAATTCGATTGAGACAAGGAAAACCATACAAAGAATTAATGACTCAAAAAGCTGGTTCTGGGGAGCTGAGCCTGCACGCCCGCCGCAGGTAAGCTCCCTGTGCCCCTCTGCCCTATCTCTGCGCTCACGCAACTAACTTCCTGTTCCAGCCCAGACCCAAACCGCACCGCTGGGAGCTGAGCCCGTGCCCGCCGCGGGTAAGCTCCCTGCGCCCCTCTGCAAAGCCTCTGCGTTCCCACGACTAACTTCCTTTTCCAGCCCAGACCCAAATCGCACCGCTGGGAGCTGACCCCGCGCGCCGGCTGGGTCAGGATCCTTGTTCTGCCTTCCCTTTCCCCGCCCCCCCTTTTTTTGGAACCCCTCCAGCCCAAGCTCCAGCACCGAACCCATCAAATAGCCCGTTTGGCAACCGATCTGGTCCACGAGCCTACCAGGACTACTCAATCCCAAAGCTCCACCTCCACCTACAGACCACATCCACCGGGATTCACAAAAGCTAGCAGCCAGAGCCCCAACACAAGAGTCAGGAACCTCTGTAGAAGAACCACCTTGGAGTCTCCAGACCAAACGCCCATAGACACAGCATAACACCACCAAAGTGCAGAGGTAGCTTCCATACAAAATGATAACAACAAGGAGTAGGAGGCAAACTCAGGACCCGTGCCCACCCAAACCAAATGCAGAAGACACTATCATGGAAGAAAATGAGAATTATACAGATGAAACCTCTGAACTGGTAGCATCTGAGGCAGACACACAAGTGCAGAAACTTATAGAGCAACTGAGATCAGAGATAACATCTGAAGTAAAAAAAGAAATACATGAGTGGAAAAACGACTGGACAAACGTATAGAGGACATCAGAGCAGAAATAATATCTAAAGTTGACACAGACATGCCTAAATCAATAGCATCCCAAGTAGGGGAACAACTACACAAAAGTA
>PVJA010031919.1:0-24544 GCA_004027025.1 Myocastor coypus
GAGGGGAGGGGAGGGGAGGGGAGGGCAGACACCCTCAGTAACTTGCCCAGTGTCACACTGTGAGTGGCAGATCTAGGGTTAGGAAGCAGCCTCCAGAGTCCCACACTGGCCGTGTGCTATGCTGCGTTCTTCATGAGTAGAACAACAGCTTTGATGTCTCAGCCCCCACGACGCCCGCCTGGATGGACAGTGTCTGTCACACAGCCAGTGCCTCCAACTCTGCCCAGCTGTAAGAATCCCAGAACCTGGAAAGCCCCAGACTCCTGAATCCCCACCACAAAGCCCAGCAGGTTCTCAGCCCTTGACAGCCTCTCCCTCCCTGCCTGTGCCACTCTGTTCCCCTCTGCTCTCCCTCCCTGCTCCCCAGGGCCCCGCTTATCCTTTTGAACTTAGCACACAGCTGCCCAATGGTCCTGCTCACCTGCAGGTGGCACTTTTTCCCTTACGACCCTTCAATTAGGCAAGTACCACAATTCTCCCCAGGGCCTCCCAGAAGCCTCTCTAGCCTCTCTTTCTTCACATCTTCCCATGAGCTCTCCCTATACTGAGCTAAGCGCAGTTCCAGCAGACTCCACCCCACCTGTCCTCCAGCACCCGACGCGCTGCTCCCTCTCTTATCCTTGTATTAGCAGGGTCATCACCACTACAAAGGAGCCCTGCATGGTTGAGGGTGAGAAGTCAGCACAGAGCTTTCTAAACACACAATCCCAATTCCTCCCCTACTGGATCTCCATTAACATTCTCAATTCTCTGAGCATCAGTTTCCCCACTTGTAGAATAAAGAGAAGAACACAGGTCTCTTGAGGCTGACAGGCAGCAAAGCAAGCTGGCAGAGCTGAAGGGCCCAATACCACTCAGGACAAATGGAAAGTGATCAGTGCAGCATGCCAGGGGCACCTGCTCCATCCTCCCAACCGTATCTTGCACGCTGCCTGGTGCCATTCACCTGTGGGACTCCGGCTCATGATGATGGGGGTAGCCGCTGCCCCCAGGCCAGGGCTCTCACTGCTTGAGGGCTGACTGTAGAAAAACACATCCTGCTTGAAAGGTGAAGTTGTGGACGGCTGACTGCTCTGAGGAGAGAGACCGGGTGAGTGAGGCCAGGGTACTCCCAGCGCACCACAGAGGTCCTGTGCCCAGACAGGCTGGGAGGCCCCCAGGCCAAAGGTGACCACTGCTCCCCACACACACTTGGATCTGTGCTTTCTTTCCTACTGCCTGAGCCTTAGCTTCAACCTCTGCCCCTTTAGGAAGGGCCCTAGGCCCATGAGACACCGACCCCTTTCTCCCCCCAGTCAGGGTCCCCATGGCCAAGACATAGCCCAGCCCTGCCCTGTTCCTACCGCTGCTGTTATGTCACTCCAGGGAGAGCCCTCATGCATTGCTCCAGTGGAAGGGGACAGTGGCCTGAGCCATCTCTTATTTCTGCGCCTCCCTTTCGCCCGCACAGACAGAGCAGGCCTTTGCCCTCAGTGCTATTTTAACGCACACAGTGCGGCCAGGTGGCTGCGCAGAGCACTTCCCCAGGAGGACAGGCACACTTACCCCACTGTCACACTCCTCCATGGCCTCACCCTCCCCTGCAGTGCTGCCGAAGCTGCTGGTGCTGGAGGAGGAGCGGGAGACGTTGGCCCGGCCGTTCTCCTTCAATTTTATGAAGGGCCTGCAGGGCAGTGGAAGAGAAGGAAGCCCTGGTCACTTGCCACCAGTACCTCCCCCAGTTCCAGGGGCCCCCAGACCAAGAGGAGGTCAGCCCAGGAGAGACCCGAGCCAGCCCACAGTGGCTTCCTGTGCCCAGGCCTGCCAGCCTTTGTGTTCTAGAGACATGAGGGAGGCACTCTCAGCCTGTCTGGAGGCAGAACAAACGTCCCAGGCTCCAAATGGCATCTCGTTCCCCTCACTTTCTTACTTCTCTTTGTTGGGACAGATTTCTGGAGAGCTGGGATTAGATGAGGTTTCAGACTTTATCTCCTGAGAAGAGTGTGCGCCATCTGGAGTCTTGGGGGTGCTGGATGCACTGTCACTGAGGAAGAGAGGACAACGAGGAATGAGCACGGAGACAGCCCTAAGCGTCTGGACTGCGGGCTGAGACGGAGCTCTGACTATGGGGCCCAAGCGCTCCATGCTAACTGCAGCTGCTCAGACTTCTTTGCCTATGCCAGCTCCTGCAACTACAGTAAACAACAGGGTCTTGTGCTCCCTGTGGTAAGGACCTCTCTAGGTTCCAGGGTAGAGAATTCAGGATTATCCACAGACCCTAGTGTGATGGCTTCTAGTCCAAGTCTCTCCTTTCTACCAAGTTGGCTGTCCCACCTGGGTCAAGAGCGGACCCCACAGGGAACAGTGAATGCTCCCACAGGGAACAGGGACTCTGATCTGAAGACGGCCCAATTAGAGATTGCTTTAAGGTTCCAGGCAGTCCGCCTGCACCATGACAATAGAGACACCCCACATATAATCTATAATATGAGCTCCCCCAGATCCATGCAGCAAAGTGGCCCTAAGTCCTGAAGAGCCAAAGGCCGCTCTTGGCACAACAATCCAAGAATTTCCTTCTCCTGAAGTGCAACAAGGACCATTTGCCCTGTGCTACCTGCTGGGGACACGACCACTCTTTCCTCAGTGCATTGTTTAAAACAGTAGCACTATGGAGATAAAATATACATGCTGCCCATCTCATTCATTTAAAATGAGCTATAAAGTGGCTCGCCATAAATTCACACAATTGTGTAACCACCACCATAATCCAATTTTAGGACATCTTTAGATCTCCTAGAGGAAACCACAGCCTCATCTGAAAACACTGCCCATCCCTTCCCCTCGTCACCCCCTGGCAACTACTGACCTATTTTATGTCTCTATGGATTTGCCTGGTCCAGACATCTCACAGAAATGGAATCATACAGTATATCATGGTTTCTGTATCCTGAGCCCGAGACAAGCCCTCCCCAAGCATGGCACTCAGCTGCCGTCAAGGCACAAAGAGCCGACAGACTCCAAGGTGGGCTGGAGTAGGGGCCCCTGCAGTTACCATCTTGTCCGGCTGTCCCCCTGGCCTTCAGAGCCTGTGTGCAGGCGAGGGAAGAGTCCCGACCGCCGTTTGATGGGGCTCCGAGACTGGTTTTTCACCGTCGCCACTGCCACTGGAGGCTGCCAATGAAACCACCGAAGTAAGCACACATACCCCAAGCCCAGGCCTCCTCCCTTTCCCCTGCTCTGGTCTACAGATGGCTTCTGTCCTGCAGGAGAAACCAGGAAACAGCAAGACAGCTGGGAAGGGTGGCGTCTGTGGAATGGGAGCTGAGACCCCAGGACTCAAGCCACTGGAAGACTCCTCCTGAGTTGTTAAAGCCAAGCCCTTGGCCACAGGTAATGGTCCAACAATGGCCATATTCTTGGGGGCTGTGGCCACTATGTAAGAGTCCCACCTATCACGAAGGTCATACTGACTCAGGGGTCCCAGACTGAGAACCACAAAACCAGAGAGACCTTAGAGTGATGTGGCTGAACCAACCCAAGGTTCCAGACCCTCCATCTACTGCTCATGAACAAGAGGATCCAGGTGGGACTCACAATACAGACATGGAGTGTGCATGCCAGCTCGGGTCCACACGCACCAACAGGCAGTGCAGTGAGCCAAGGTTTCTGCTTGAACAACTTCCTGGCCTCACAGGTGCACAGTGGAGTGGGGAAAGTTGGAAGAAGGAAAGGCGGAAGCCCAAGCGGATCTTTAGGCCCACTAGGCCCCAATTTCTGCCACTGACATGCTGCACAACCAAAAACAAATGGCAAAACTCTCCGCACCTCAGTCTCTTCATCTGCAGAATGGAAATAAATGTGTAGCTCTATTCATATCCTGAGCCTTTAGGGAGCAATTCAAGGTAACAGACATAAAACCACCTGGCAAATCCATTGTGCAAAGGCCTTTATAACAAGAATCGTTAGTATCATGGTTCTATTATTCACAAGATGGAAAGGAAATTTTCCAATCTGTGAGTCCATTTCTTAGGGTCCTCTCATCTGCCCAGGACCTGGCACAAGTCAGTAAGGCCAAGTTCACAGCCTGCACAGTGTCTCTCTTTGGGAACTGTACACGTGGTGATGCAGAGAATAAACTCTGAAGCAGGCAGGCCTACATTCAAATCCCAGCTCTTCAGCTCAGCCGGGTGACCTTTGGCGAGTTACTTAGCCCTTCTCTAGGATCTGCCTGAGGCTGCTAGGACAGGATTTGGGTAAGATCTTATCTCTGCCTAACTCAGTTCAGTGCCTGGTGAACTGCAAGCTGAGGTGCCTACTACTATCAATAATGACAGAGAAAGGGCACCCTTCTGCCAGTCATAAGTCTAATGCCTACACAGGAAACCACACCCCATCCCATTCTGCAGGATTGAAGACTAGGTTGTCGAGGAGAGTCACAGGACAAGTGGGTTTCTCTTGCAAGCCACCCCCAGGTGCTACCCGAGACAAAGTCTCCAAAGACCATTATCCCAAGGCAGAAGCTGATTACCAATTTCTCATTTTCTCCCTGCCATCCAGCTTGCCCCACTCAAGGTGCTTGGCCTTTCCTAAGCAGGCTTTGTGGGGACCCTCCCCTGGCCCTACAGGATAGCCGAGACTCCACCATGCTCACCGAGAAGGTAGTTTTGGTGACTTCCATGCTGTTGTGAACAAGACCCCCACTGAGGCTGCCCGGGATGCCTCCGCTGTGCAGCTTCCTCTGGCTGCCCACCACGGTCTCCATGGAGTGGCTGCGCACACGGATGGCCCTCTGCAGGGAGAAGGGAGGGGTGCAAAGGCCCTGCAGGTCAGCTCCCAGTTCCCTTGAAAGACACTGCTCTTGGTGTGTGTGCATTCATACATGCACATGTGCATACACATGCACACACATGCAACAAGCACGCGCACAGTCCCAGAAACTCAGGCCACAGTCACTAGAGCTTAAAGAGTTTTCCCATATTCTGTCCCATGCTCTGGTGAAGCAGTACATCAGGAAGGAGCCTGAGGGGTCCAGGCCCCTGCTCCCTACTAGGTGGGCCATCATACAGATGCGAGAAGTGAGGCACAGGGTTCAGTACATCTGGTGACCCTGGTCCAGTTATCAGCTTCCTCCTCTGTAAAAGGAAGGAATCATACTTCTACCAAGGACCAAGATGGGGATGAAACAAGCTCTGGACTACATACTGACTTTCTTTTCAAAAAAATTAAACTTCTTTTCACATCTCTGTACTGGACCCTGTTCTGCTGGGCACTCATCCGGAGGTGCACTCTGTGAAAACTGGAAGAGGAGGAGCTCCTGCACATCCATGCGTGGAATCTGCATCAAGCCCTCCCCATGGCCGTGGGGACTAAAGACACACTTCCGTTCCACGCTGTGGTCTGCATGGCTGCTGAGAGTTGTGTATTCAGACTGGGCACAGGTGCAGGGTCTCAAGGGCCTAGAGTTCTTCTGGTACAGCAGAGCTCAGCTCCAACTAAGAGAGGGTCTCCTGCCACACGCAGTCTGAGAAGAGCTGGCTCCCCCACACATACACACACATGATGCTGTCTTTTGAATTCTAGCATTCTAGGAAGAGGAGGTTCTCCCCAGTGACTTCCAAACTCTACTGCCACTTATTGGTCATCCAATCACTTAATAATAGAGCCAGAGGCCGGCCATGCAAGTCAGTAGGCAAATGCAATAAAGCCTTAGGGCTGCACTGCCAAGATTGAGACCTACCTAGGGTTTCTCCTCCTTCACCCACTAGCTGGGTACCCTGGTGAGGCTACTTAGTTTCTCTGAGATGTATCTGTGAAATGGAATGGAGGCTGCCTACACCATGGGGCTGTCCCAACAACACATATGATGCCGTTAGGAGACAACCAGCCCAGTGCACTGCAAGAACCTAATAAATCCAGGTATTCTCCCTATTAATAACAAGTGTTTGTTACATGCTTCCCATGCCAGGAACCAGAACTTCAGTCCAGAGGCCAAAGAAGCGTGAGATGTGGCCCTACCCCAACAGCACACAGAAGATAGAGTCCTGCCCAGGGACACAAGGCTCAGCACCTCTAGAGGATGCTCTGCATTAATTAGTTATCCAGGGCCTCCAAGAGCAAGAACTTCTGGGCACAGACATTATTAGTGGTCCATGTATAAGACATTATTAGGGCTGGGGAGATACCTCCGAGGCACAAGTGCCTGCCTGGAGAGTGCAAGGTCGTAACCCCAGTCCCACCAAAAAAAAAAAAAAGACATTATTAATGGTCCATGTATAATGTATAAGGCTCTCCTTACAAGCAGAACCAGTCTATTCTCCTCCATGCAACACAGGAATAAACCATGCTAAGCCTAAAGCTGTTACTTAGTACAGCGTGGTCAGTGGAACATGAGCAAAGGTCTGCTGGATGCTTTGAGGGGAGGCTTCCGCCATGACTTCCAAAACAGGTGCACTTGAACTGACAGCTACCACCAGGGAAGGCATTCTCAAGACCCTGACGTGAAGGACTGAGTCATGGCCTATTCCCTTCCTCCCTGGACTTAGGCCCCATGCACACCCAGTATACTGGAACCTCTCAGGGCCAGGAACTCGCCCACCTTGGGAACAACCTCCCTGCCCTCCTGCCCTGACAAGAAAAGCAGACTCAGGAAGAGCATCTGTAAAATGACAACACCTGAAACAAGGTGTGGAGAATGAGGCAGGGAGTCTGCCGTCCATGTACCCCTGCTATCGTCTGGTCCCCCTTGTCTGAGTCAGGTGTATCCCTAGGAAGACACCATCTCTCTCTCCCTTTCTTCACCACAGAACAGAGTGGGCGCTGTTTCCAATGCAGATTCTGTGCCCTACCTACTTATTCCACACTGCACCTCGCAACAGAGTCCCACGTCATGGCTGGAACATGAACCGCATTCAGTTCCTGTCACCGCCTAAGCACCATAAAGTCATACAGCCTCTGCAACACTGAGAGCCAAAAGATGTGACAGCACCCCGGCGTGTCCCTGAATAGCATCGCCCATCTCAGCATCTCTACGCCACTGGCGCCTCACTTGTCGCCATCACACCGCCATCATCAAAAGTGACAGTTCAAACGAAACTGAAACTTTTCCTCGTTTGCAGCGCTAGGGACAAAATCTAGACCACTTGGCCACAGCCCCACCCCCAACTCTTCACTTAAATTCTGATGAAGTCCTCACGGTCTTTGTCTCAGAAAGGATTCCATGGGTGTAATAAATGCTGTGAGTTGTATCTGGTCTGATACGCTTCACACACACAATCTTGTTAAGCCCTTACAATACCAAGGTACAGAGAAGATAGACAAGAAAAGGTTTCAAAGGTTAAATAAATGATGGCACAGGGCCACCAAGCAGGTAAGAGATGGAGAATGATCTAGGATCCAAACCTAGGACTCTGGGCTTCAGATAAAAGGATTCCTGCCATCCCTCAAAATGGTTCAGATTGAAAATATAATTGAACCCTCTAATGAATTAATGCTGAGTAGAAACCAAGATGCTTCAAAGACTCCCTCAAAGCTAAACCTCAGAGGCTGATGTCAAGGAGGGCAACAGCTCTGCAAAATCCTTGAATTTGCTGTCAGAATCAGCAAGATAAGTGTGAGAAGACAGTGGGGAATTCTGGGAATGAGCACGACGGCCAGCTGCTGATTGAGGAAACAAGCAAGGCCTGAATCCTAGTCCTCTCGTTGCTCAGCAGGTGAGCCTCTGAGACGTGTTTTCACAGTGCGGTGATGGAGACGGTGCCAGGAGGGTGACAGGTGGTGGTGTGTATGCAGCACCTGGCATGAGACCTTTCCACCCAGGGTTGGGACTCCTGCCCCCAATCTTAGTTAGAGAGGTGACAGCCCCCAGCTCAATACCTGATGTGGACAAAGCTGTCCGGTTTCACCTTTCAGCCGGATGGGCACTGCACTGAAGCCCTGGCAGCTGGGCCAGGAAGAAGTGAAGGAAGAGTAATGGTGATGGAAAAAGAACGACAGAAGCCTCTTTGCTGGCTGCAGGAGGTGCCCAGTGGCCCCAGGGACCGTCCTTCAACCCTTGTCAATCCCTGGAAAACTGCATCTGCCCTCTGCCCAAGTCATCCAGAAATAGAATGCTCCCTGCCTTCGAGGCTGCTGCCGTACTGGTTGGCAGCAGGCCTGCTTCTGGGTGGCAAGCTGAAATCTCTACACTTCTTGAGCCAGTCTACTCAATTACTTCATAAGACTGTCCCTTGCCGTCCTCAGACTCTGCAGTCCTCCCAGCTTATTTATGGAGCTCCTGGCTCCATCAGCCTCCCTCAGTCACCACAGTCTCCCAGCCCACAGCACACCTCACTGTTCGCCTCTGAATAAGCTCTCCTTTGAGGCAGGAGACGAGGGAGGTGGCATCGCTACATCATTACCTACATATGTCACCTCCTCTCCGCCCCAAGTTTGAGCACCAGTTAATACCACGCAGGGAGTAATTCTCTTCCTTACCAAGCACACTACTCATCTCCTTACAAGTGCATTTCTGAGTCATCTCAATGTAACAAACTCAATTCAAGAGAGAACATTTAAGGAGATGTACCCCAAAGGGGACGTGCCTATCAGAATCAGACAAGTAAGGGCGGCAGGCACTCTTGGAGACAAAGGTGTGAATCTCCTGCCTGTTGAAACACTCCAGTCTGGGAGAAAATAAATCCCAGCACTCCAGCAGGGCCAATATGAGCCAGAGGTGACAGCTGTAATCACATGGACCGTGGCTCTGAGCAGCATGAAGCACAAGGCCCCAACCATCGCTCTGATGCCAAAGGCAGTGCAGTGCGGCTGTTCCAGAACTACACCTTCCCGTCTCAGGAGAAAGAGGAGGGAGCGAGGATGCCAAAGGTTAGGGATTCTGCCCAGCTTGCTGGGCTCTCTCTATCCACCATCACAGGCACTGCTTGGGTTGCCTCCACCTGCCAAGGATGTCTGTGGCCTCTTCTGCCACTAGGGGTCAGGTCGGACCAACACATCATATCCCTCAAAAGCCAGGGGAAAACTTCCAGTTTGCTGCAATAATAATAACTGGAAATTATCCAGTTTTGTCTTCCCTTGTCCTTGTCCTTGTCCTTGTCCTCCATTCCCATCCCTGTATAATGAGGTCAGTGCAGCGCCAAGAGACTGCAGTATTTCCAAATACATGGTACACATGTGCTTTATGCCCGTACTGTATGGATACAACATGCATCGTGACTTTTTCATTACAGACCAGCAAAAACTTGGTGAACAGCTGGCAGGGGCTGAAAACAGCATTTCAGAACAATATTCCAGAGAGCAGGACCTTTCAAAGATGAGTGACTGACAGTTCCTTTATAAAGAAAACTCCCAAGAAGATGTCCACAGACCACGCGCGCGCGCACACACACACACACACACACACACACACACACACACACACACCCCATGGGCTCCCTCGCAATGCTGGCATTGTGCTCTAGCTACTTATCCCATTGAGACATCTTTTAGTCATGAGTCACCACTGCAAAAGTTTCATCTCTATCACTGGGGATCTACATATTTTTAAGATTACTACCTAAAAGAAAATGCAAACTTTAAAGATGTTGGTATAACCAGCAGGTCCCCAAAAATCCCTCCAAGCAGACCACTGTGAATTGCAGGTCTAGACATGGGCAAACCAACAGATCCATGTCTTATGAAGGAAAAACTGTGATTATAGCCTGAGGAACTGAGGTAAAAACATAAGGAAGTTCTCCACATGGCATGAGGTACCAGGTAGCACAACCAAGAGCCACAGAGAGCTTGCTCCTTGGGATCCAAAGGGTGACAGGCCTCTTGGAAGGGAATGAGAAGTCTCAGGAGAGGAGGAAGGATGGATGGTTGCCATGGCTTTCAGCCCTAAGAATTCTCTATTATCTGCCCATCTGCCCATGAGATGAGGCCTTTGACAGGAAGGTTTTCTTTCTAGAATTAGCTCTGGCACCACTTTAAGAGGAGTCCTGTAGGTTTCTGAGTGAACTCTAAGGAATGCCAAAAATTCTGACACCATAGCTCTATGCAAGGTGCCTATAAAGAAAGATGAAGAAAAAAACAAAGGTAGAGGTGGCTTCCAGAGCTGGGACAGAGCCTGGCCTGCTCCATCTCTGGTCTTTCCACACAGGAGATGTGACAGCAATTCTGACAGGGACAGGGTAAGAGAACATGTGTTCCCCAGGTCGGGGGAGGAAAAAAACTGATCATAATCATTAGCGCTCTGATGGCTTTCTCTGTGTGACTGACTGTGGCAGTCCTCAAGACCCCCACAACATGACCTTGGAGGCTGGTGTGCCAGCCAAATGGAGAAACGGGCCTATCTTCAACCTACAGTTGTGAGGTTTTAGGGCTGAAAAGAATTCTCTGGGTTACTGGCTCCAAGATGAGTTATGATTAAGCCTCAAGCAACTCCTCTGTAAGAAACCCCTTCAGGAGCATGTCAGACACTCTACAGAGTCCAACATGGACCAACTGCCACTTCTTCCAGGAAAAAAAAAAAAAATGCTTTTAGGCCACTGTCCTTTAAGTGGCTGGAAAACCACATCCACTGGATATCATGGATAGAGTATTCGTAACCTACAAGCTTCTCCACATTATGAAAACACTTAGAAAGAATGTTAATTCCAAAATACAAATGAAACGTGCAAAACTCAAAAGCAACAAATGCTTTATTAAATACGTACAAAGATCATTATGTTTGCTAGTAAATGCAACTCAACTCTGGTAGTTTAATACAAATTACATTTGTTGTGGGATGCTCATCATGTTGATATGCTTGATAGGAAGTAGGGTGGAGCCTCTGTCAGAGCCCAAAGCCTTGAAGGCCTCTACATAGGCCTATGTACTTTCCTCTCTTATACCCAAGCCCATTTTCCTAGGCCAGGTCTCCTATCTGCCCCTCTCTCGCCCAAGCTATCCTTCCCTCTTCCTTTTCTCCTTTATCCCTGTTGTATTTTGATGCCCTAAAGATGTCTCCTAGTTCACCCTGTGTAACACTGTCCATCGGGACTAGAACAGATGCCGTAGGAAACCTTCATCTGCCTGGACAAGCAGCTCCTGCATCATAGCCTCATAAGGAATCTTAGAAGCTGGCTCCAGGGAGGCCAGCAGAGCCATGCCCTGCTCTCAGCCATCCACCCTGGCAATGAGGGACTTGGCACCAGGCCTGCCTGGGCCCAAGCCAACATGAGTGGAATCTTAACTGAGTCAGAAACTGGGAGGGAGTATCACATAGCTGTTAAGAGCACAAGCTCTGGAATCTGGAAGACCTGAATTCAACTCTATCTCCAGGGTGACTAGGGACAAATTATTTAAACTCTTTGAGTTTTAGTTTCATCACATGTAAAACTATGCCCATAATCACTAAAAGCAAGACTGAATTATTATGCCAAGAGTATTATACCCATAATAACAGCTTTCCCCATAGGGCACTGCAGGCAGTGGGAGAATGAAAGTAGGATAATGTATAAATTCTCACTTTATACAATAACAGCTAACACTTTGGAACATTAGCTGCGTTGCAAGACAATATGTACTTTCCAGGCACTACTTCAGTGAATTCGCTCAGGCAGAAGGCAGATTTATCATCCCCATGTCATTAGCAAGAAAACTGTAGCTTAGAGACTTTAAAGATCTTGCCTGGGGCCACGCAGAGCTGGGATTTGAAAACAGGAAGATCTAATCCCAAACCTACTCACACTGGGCCCCACCTGGTAGCTTGATCAACTACTCTCTGATGGGCAAGGCAGAGAACTTTGAGCTAACAATTAGCAAACGTGAATTTGAAACAAGGCTCTACCTCCAAGGCATAAGGTCTTGAGAAATCCTGCGGCCTCTCAGCCTGTTCCTGCGTGCATTGTGGAAATAACAAGGAATAACCACCAGGCCAACTGCCAGATTCAAATAAGATGCTGGATATATGTGTGGTGGAACCAATAAGTCAGCTCTTGATAAATGTTCTCTCCCACGCCAGTTCTGTCACTGTCCATGCTCCTCATGAATACTTAGGGACAGGAAGCTCACTGCTCCTTGCAGTCCCTTTGCAAAGCCCCCAAAAGACTTGATTGTGGCTCTAACCCACCCCCCCACCTTGCACAGCCAGGTCTCCAGGATCTTTCCAGGTGGGCCAAACTACCCATATATGCTGCTGAGGACCCCCAAGGCTTATATACTTGTTCCTGCCCCCTAGCCCTGGGCTCCCCAGAAAAAAGATGGCAATAACAGCAGTGACACTGTGGTTCCACTCTTGGTCCCTGCTTATGAGAATTCTGGACAAGAAGGAGGGAAGGAGAGGATGCTAGAGTGGCTGTTGGCTGCTCCAGCCTCTTATGCTCCTGACCACCTCGTCCTCTCCAAACACCTAGAAAATCCCTACTAGTCCCATCTCCGATGACTGGCCCTGGGACCCTGGCCCTAGGCCTGTGATCTCAGGGACCTCTGGGCACTTCCCTTCTTTGTCCCAGCCCTCCCTGCCACAGCAACCCACCCACCCCCAACCCCTCACCACCACATCCATACCTTAAAAGACTCCAGGAAGCCCCCATGGCCCCCATTCTCAAACTTGTCCTCCTCAGGGCCCAGGCCTAGCATGGCCTGTGTGTGCATGTGCAGGTCATCATGAAGGTTGTCCAGGAGGGCAGCCCTGGTCCGGTCCTAGAAGGGAAGAGGGTACAAGTAGACGAGCTCGAGCTGACAGCAGAAATGCACCTCCTTACCTACCACATCTCTGCTGCAGTGCAGACCCAGGGCCAGACTGGACTTCATGCTCACAAATGCTGCTATTGGTGCAAATGTTCTATGCCCAGCCCTTTGCTCTCATTCCTCTGTGTCCTCTTTCTGGGCCATCCCTCAGTGCACAAAGCTTTACCCAGGGCAGACGCATACACCCCCACCAACATTCTCTGCCCAAGCTCCACATCCACAGCTCTGGCAGCCAGATGTCCGTCCAAGGCCACGCATGCAGCCTCCAGGGAGCGCCATTCACACAGGCCAACCAGAGCTACCGCAGCAGCAGGGCCTTGGCAGACACCCCAGAAAAGCAGGTGCTAACAGAACGGTCTCCCAGCCATCTCCAGGTCACCAGAGCCCAAGCCAAAGGTCCACAAATTCCCTGAAATCCCACTTGTCCCCACCCTTTTCCCCAGAGTCCATCATCTCTAACTCATATAAGCCTTCATCATTTCTTCTAAGCACCTGTTAATTGCTTCTAACTGACCATCCCTCCTGCTTGTCCTCCCCTTCAACCTGTCCTCTCTACTGCTGAGTAATCCTTCTAGCATGCAAATCAAACGCGGTCTCACCTAAGAACTTTATAGCACCAATAACCTTCAACTCGTAGGCCTTCTTGACCTGCACCAACCCTCCTCCTTCTGCAGCTGAGCCTCCACTCCTCAGGCCCGGTGAAGCCTTCTATTGGGCCACAAGAAATGCTCAGGAGCCCCTGCATGGAGCCACGTTCTGATTCTGTCCAGCCTTCGTTCGTGCTATTACCATGCCCACATGTTCTTCCTAAAAGCTGCACTGGACATCAAGACTCGGCATGTCAAAACCCATCACCTCTGTACTGGCTGACATCCTCATCTTGGGCAAGAGGAGGGCATGGACACTGTGTGAGTTCTATACCTACACCCCAGAGGAGCCTGCTTATAATGTAAGGAGGTGAGAGAGGCTGCTAGAAGCCTCAGCTACTGCCCCTCCCTTTGCTCTTCACTGTTTTCTATGCCCAGGAATGGCTGCCCTCTGCCATGAGCTACCCTACCCTAGAGCCAGCAAAGTATGGACTGAAACCTCCATAAACTGTAAGCTACATAAACCTTTGCTTCCTTCATTTTGTGTGTTGGATATCTGGTCCCAGAAATGAAAGCAAAGTGGCTGGGACACCCTCTAAGCAGCCTTCCCTGGAGGCACTGTCAGCCTCCCCTGCCAGGCAGAAGCAACACTATCACCTGAGCAGTGTTGGCTCCCTCATGACTCAGGGCGGGCATGTGGTATTAAACTGCTTCTTCAGTGAAGCCTCTTCCACTAGCCTGGGAACTCTATTATCACCTCACTTATCCTGTATCCTAGGGAACGGAACAAGGCTTGGCACACAGTGGAACTCAATGAATTATTGGTGAATGGTCAACTAGACTTGGATGATCAAGATAGGGCCGAGGAATCAGAAGAGAAGCAAAATCCTCCCTGTAACAAGCCCCCTGGTGAGACCCTGCCCCAAAAGAGGCTGGCTAGAAAGTCTAGAAAAACAAGACCGAGAGCCCCCATGTCCTCACCTCCAGCTTAGCGAACTTGTCCGACTTGCAGCAAGCATTCTCTGCATTGGTGAGCTTGGTGAGCAGAAACTCCCTGAACTCTGGGCCCTGCAACAGACAAGAGAGCCCAAATCTCTCCCACCCACTACTGCTGCCAAAAGGCATAAGCCACAGTAACAGAAGGGCAGAAAGGTGGTCTGGGCACAGCCCTTGCCACTTGGTTATTCCTAGCCCGGGCCAGGGACCCCTGCTAATACACCAACATGGAACCAAGCTTCCCTGGTCCTGAGAAATCACACCTCCATAGTGGCATCTCCATGACTGGAGGAAGTACTTGCCCATGGATCCATGAAGGGGCCTGGCATTAAAACCTTTCCTCTCACAGGAAGGCAATCGAGCATCAAACACCCTTCCAAAGTTCCCTGCCTATTGGGCCAGACTAGAAGCATGAGGAAAGGGAGAGAGAGTAAAGAGATCTCTCTCTCTCTCTCTCTCTCTCTCTCTCTCTCTCTCTCTCTCTCTCTCTCTCTCACACACACACACACACACACACACACACACACACACACACACACACACAAAGCTGCCAAAGGGTCATCCCAGTGTTCCCAGAGAAACACTATACTTAAATATGGAAACTTCTGGTCTTGGAAAAGGAGTAGAAGTTTCTTACCTTCTGGAAAATAGGGGGGTTAGGCAGAGGGGGACCAAAGGTAGGCACATCTTCTCTCGCAGTGACAGAGACCTGGACAAAACAGTCACATGTGGGTCAGAAGGAAAAAGACCCCCGCTTGTAGCAAATCCATTTACCTTCTTCCCCACCTACTCCCCAGAATACAAGGAAAATGTCCCTGTGAGCATCACCAGCACCCACCCTGAGCCACTGCTCCTGGAAGTGGGGCTGGCGGCTGTGGCACCATCTGCATCCTCACCTCTGCTTTCCTCGAGGTCAGGAGCGAGATGGCAAGGAACAGCCAGGACGCGATGAAGGCGCGGGTGCCCAGGGGGTGTTTCACTACCTCACGTGATCATGATCTCAGTCCAGTGACGGCATGAGATTATGATCATCCCTATCTTCCTGACGAGGAGACGCATGCCCAGAGCCATGGCGTGAGCCCCTCACCGTCATGCAGGAGATTGCCGCAGAGGGGAACAGAGAATGCACCCCTCTCCTGCACCAGCTCTGGAGTTATTTCCCTATCACTCTGACTTCTGAACCCTTACTTCCAAGGTTTAAAAGGTAAATACTAATTGCATAGGAAACTTAGGGACTCCTGAGAGCTTTTGCACAGCCAGGGGACCAAAGTCCAGGGGCTTTGCCCCACATACAGTGTTGGCCAATCTGGCTTGGGCTTCACTAACAGAACTGCAGGGTCTAGACTAGGGTGTGAGGGTGGGGGGCCATCCAGGCAGTGGACAGCATGACTGAGCTGTGGAAGGAGAGGTGCTGCACATGGGGGTCACCCAGGCTAGGCGCAGCCCCAACCTCTTCTCTCTGCACGGAGGTGCCCTGGCTTCATCTGCTCCACGAAGCTTCGAAGTTCTCAGGACACTGCCTGAGCGCCTCCCCCAGCAGCTGCTGACATGACTGGGCCCTGGCCCATTGCCAGCCTCCCTGGCCTGTGAAGTGGGGCAGTGAAGAAAGCCTGCCGGACCGGACCGGGTGAGCAGGCAGCCCCGCCGAAGCAGAGCCAAGGCAAGGCCCTGCCGGGGTCCAGAGGAGAGGAAGCGGGAGAGAGTTGGTCAATACCTCCTTTCTCTCCCCCAGCTCAAGGATATCTGTCTACACAGTGCAAATTGCAGTGCCCAGACTCGGGAAATGGTGTGTGTTGGCTGACGTGATTTCTGGCTGGGCTCCAGCTGCTGAATGCAGTTCCCCGCCACCACCCACTGTGCACTGAGGGCCCATGGCAAGAATTCCACCCCTGGAGCCAGAATTGGGAGTGGGGTGGGCTGCTAAGAGCCAGTGACCACAGGCATCTGGGACACCTGAGACAAAGGACGCAAATGTGCCCAGCTGTTTCCTCCACCCACCCTCTTCCTCCTGAGGCGTAACAGTGGTCTGAACCGACAGGGTAAGTGGCTTCCGACCCACCCTTGAGTCCATGCCATCTTCTGACCAGACTAACCCAGTGCAGCAGCTCATCAGGAATGCAGGGGCCTGGGGCCAATTCCTTGATGATATTCATTCATCTTCTATTCCTGTCCCATTCCCCCTTCTGACTGGTTCCAGTGAGGCAGCCAGGCCTTTGTTCCTTCCTTTTGGGGGGATGTTCGGGTTGCTTCTGAAAGCAGAAGTTGCCTGAACACAGCCCCGCCCCCCCACCTTCCTGTTTCTAAATCCAGCAAGGACTCAGAGGAAGCGTTGGCAGCAGGTGCTCTGAGGAAGAACATCTTATTGGCTGGGAAGTGGAAGGAACTTGGGCGTGGGGCCCTGAGGATGTGCCTGGGAGGTGAACGCTAGAAACCTGACGGAGGCCCCAAGTCCAGGTGTGGCCTCTGTGGACCACAGAGGGTTGTCCAAGCGACACAGGAGTTACGGTGAGAAGTGGGAGGGCCTTCTCATCCCCAGGGATCTGCTTCACGGAAGAGTTCTAAGACCTTGGCAGGACCTCAGGAATGAAGCAGGGTGACACCCCAAGATGTGGAAGGTGGAGTCCTAGTGACGGACCAACTGGAATTCTAACTGGTCCAGACAGGGACTAACTTCCTACCTGAGAAAAAATCTAATGTGGCATTTCCTGCACGCCTGGGTTTGTACAGCCCATTTCCCACCTGCTCCACGATGCCATGGGCTGACTTGAGCAGAAATTCCAGCTTCACGGCTGCCTGGCTCTGTGGCCCCAGACCTTACACAACCTAAGCTCTCAGCCCCAGTGTCCTCCCTGTACAACAGGGCTCAGCAGGGCTATGAGGATTCAAGAAGACTGTGCTTCTAAGACAGTGCCCAGCTCAAGCAAGGGGCAAAACCCGCCACTTTGGTAATTTTCCCTGCTGATCTGTGCCTTAAAGGGCACCTAAGAAACAGCAGAGCCCACCAACCAGCTCACAACCACATGTGCACACACACACTCTGTCTCAAGGCTTCCTTCCCCCTCAGCAAGATGTCAGGCTAGAAGGAGCTCACGGGTAATCCCGGCCAGCTTCTTCATTTCACACCCACAGAAACTGAGGCTCTGAGAGGGAAGGAACTGGGTCCTCAGGGTCACAGAAGGTCAGAGGCAGGGCTAAGACCAGGCTGTCTAAGGCCTTCACTACAGATTCCACCCCCATCCCTCCTTCCTGTTGTTCACTGACCTGGCTCAGCCCCGGGGAAATCCTAGCTTGAAGTTGGCCACCTAAGGTCTGATTTCACTGGGATTCCTGAGGGATTTGACCAGAGACTTCTCAGTCTTCGCATCGCCTGGGGTCCTGCTGGGGTGGAGCACTTGGGAGGTGTCTGCGGGCTGGTCTCACACCCTGCCCACTGCTGCTCTGGTCCTAACCTCCCCCCACCCCAGGTGCCTGCCTGCCAGGTGGGGTACAAGGCCAAGATCCCCTGTCCTGAGGACTCAGCGCTGCTTTGCTGCTCCTTGGCACCTCTCCGAGGACAGTGCTTTGCCCCAGTCTCCAGACCACAGCTTCTTTGGAAGACTAGATTTTCAGCATCAAAACTAAAAGTGAGTAGTGCTTTTTGGAGCTCCGCTATTTCTCTAAATGGGGTCAGCCCTCTGCTAAACCCCTGGCAAACTGCAAAGCCCAGTGAGCTGAGATCCATTTCCTCTAAGGAACAAAAAACAAACACCCAGCATGCACCAGAACCCTCATTCTATCAGCAGGCGAGCCAAATATGGCATGGTCTCACCGTGTGAGCTCCTTTTTATACTGTTTTTAGGGGCTGGGAAGGGGGTTGTTTTGTTTCGTGACAGGATCTTACTATGTAGTTCAGGCTGGTCTTGAATGACTTATATAGCCAGGCTGGCCTCAAACTCAGGGCAACACTCCAGCCTCCCGAATGCAGGGATTACAGGCTTGCACCAGCGCTCCCAGATCCACTATATACTGTTAGAAGAAAGAAATCAGCTCATCTCAACAGGAGGGATTTGTTGGGATGTTTTTTGTTTTTATTTTTGAAATCTCATGTTTAAAACTTGATGTATGGGCCCGGCGGGATGGCTCAGTGGTCTAAAGCGCCTGCTTGGGGAAGCTTGGGCGGCTTCAGGGACCGCGGTTCGATCCCCGGCACCACATGCTGCGTCAGCCCTGCCCTCAGGGCAGGCTGAGCCGGCCATGAAAATGAATGAATAAACAAACAAGGGTTCTGAAACAAGAAAAAAATAATAATAAATAAAATAAAAAATTCTTTAAAAAAATAAAATAAAAAAAAAATAAAACTTGATGTAGTATGGAAAACATCTAAGTTTGCACTTTATGTAAGATAAATAAACAATACCAAAATGGCTATTTAAATATGGCCATGAAGTACTATGACTTAGAAAACCCTGGAAATCAGCCTGGGCCTAAGTTGTTAGCCAAGAAGTATTTCCAGGCGTCTCTGCCTCCCATGAGCAAAAGCAGGTTCACTTCTCCTCCCTTATAGTATCACAGAATGGTAGCTCCCAACAATTCGTGTGCCAGGAAGACCTTCGAGAATTTCAATTCTGGGCCCTCTACCGAGGCAACACAACAAAGTACAGAAATTCCATACTTATCTTTAAGGGGCCTGGGGCTACCTGATCTTTACCTTACAAACCCTGCCTCAGCTTATCTCCCTTGGTTCTCTGTCCCTCAAACCACAGTGCCACAGAAAACCTGCTGCCCCAAAGCTCGGGGTTGCCCCTGATGGACAAGAAGGGAAGGTTAGGACACAGGCACCAAGAGTGGGCAGGTGGGCGCTGCCAGGATGACGGCTGCTCTGGTTCTGGCTCTGGCTCATCATAAGCAGCGAGACTGTGAGTCCATCTGATGAGCACTTTCATGCAAATTATCTAACTTATTGTATATATATATATTTCCGTTACTGTTTCTATAATAACACATGTATTACACATGTTTCTATAATAATACATGTACTGCACACATTAATGGGGTTCTGGTTGCTAGTTCCACACATGCATACCGCATGCACTGGGTAAAACCAACCTCCTTTCAGTCACCCTCCCCTTCCCAACATTTAGTAATCACTATTCTCCATTCTGGTCAATTATTCCCCACATATCATAGGTAGAAAAACTGAACTCCGCTGGTCAGGACAGTAACATAGGCCTTGCATCCCTGACTCAACTCACTGAAGTCTTCACACAGAGATTTCTCCCCTGTCTGGAACAGCCAAACCAGAAGGCTTGCCCAGGGCCTGGGCCTACAAGGCCCCCTTTCCCTCCTTGGACTATACATACTCCCCTTTGTCTTTCTTCCCTGTGTTTTCTCCTACCCTCCTTCCTGCCTCCTTTTCTGATCCCACTCTCTCTTCTTTCTCTCCTACCAATCTGCCTTACTCTAGCAAATGCCATCAGCAGATTCTAAATATGGCTCCCAGCACTCTGGATGCTCAAGCTAGATGCTACCAAGCCTGGAGACAGCAAGGTGGATGAGACAACCTTGGAAGGTGCCTTTCACCAAGAGGCTAGCTCCAAATACCAGGAACCTGACAGCTCATGGGAACTTCGATACTGTTGACAAGTGTCCTTTCCTACCACACAAGGTGGGGGCCGTATCTAGGCTCACAGCTTCCTCCAACAGGACCTCCTTACCTTGTAGGATGGAATCTCTGCACCTGAGCTCTCCACCTGCACGACTATGTAGGCATGTAAGAAATTGGAGGCGATCATATCTGGGACAAATGGAGTGTTTTCTTCTTGGAAGATGATGGCCACAATGTCATTCCCAATGTGTCTCTTTCGCTGTAGCTAAACAAAACATGTTCTATTATTACAATCCAGTTAGGAACATTCTGAAAACAGAAAACATCTATGCAGGAAATTCTCCACTATTTTACCTTTAATATAAACCCTGGAACTCTGAGACCTAGATCTCCAGAGGGCTGATTCTTTCAATCCTTAGAAGCCACTGGGAAGGGGGAAAAAATGGGAAGATGCCCAAGCTGTCAGGCAGCAGCCAGCAAGCGCGGTGCAAGCCACTGAATTCAGCAGCTTGCAGAGCCCTGACTTGGAACCTGAGGCAAATATTTAAAAGGTGAACTAGAGCCAGGCGTGGTGGCGCACGCCTGTAATCCCAGCACTCAGGAGGCTGAGGCAGGAGGATCGGTGCGAGTTCGAGACCAGCTTGGGCTACAAAAGTAAGCTCAAGGCCAGCCTGAACTGCATAGTGAGACCCTGTCTCAAAAAAAAAAAAGACAAACAAAAAGGTGAACTAGGTCTTGCCCTAAGCACGCCTGTAAGTGATCTGAGAGGAACACAAACACAGGAAGAGTCACCTGAGAACCCTAACAAAGCTGCCAGCCAGCCAGCATTAAGACAGCTGCTGCACATGAACTGCCTGGCGGCTCTGGGGACAGAGAAAAAGGCAAAATCCGAGCAGCTCAGAGGGTTTCCTGGAAAAGAATATTGGAGTCCGACAGAAATATGGATGACCAAAGATGCAACGAGGGGGGTGGATCATTCCAGCAGAGGACAGAAGAGCCATGCTTAGGAAAGATCACGTCACCCGACAGGAAGGCAGGTTGGACTGGACTCACTATCCCAAGCGGCACCCGGAGCTTTGGCACATAACCTCAGCCACCAGCTAGCACAGCACCTACTGTGGGTAGGGAGTCCTGGGATTCTGTTCACAGCTATGATTTTAAATGTTAAAGCCCTGCTGCACACTGCGTCCTGGTGACTTCCTGCCTGGGCATTTGTTCTTCTACCGAGCGTGCATCGGTTCTTCCGTGTTGACTTTCTCATACACTGAGCATCTGTTGTACAGTAAGCACCCCGCTGGGCGCTCTTTATGGGGATCGTCTCACTTTCTGCACACACATCCTCCTTGGTTCTGAATAAGCAAATGTTTATTCAGCCCCTGCCAAGAGCCAAGCTCTGTGCCAAGGTATACTTCCTAGTTAACATAGGTCAGGCTGAAGTGGCCCAGATAGAACCAGCCACGTGCTGGGGCAGCAAGTGAGGGGAACAGTGAGGTGGCAGAGACTAAAGATGAGCCACTGGGAGAAAATCCACTTCGGGCTACAAAAGTGATCCTGCTCTCATTTGTTTCCGAGACTTACAATAGTTATTTGGGAGCCAAATCATCCCGTGTTTTTACCAAGCTCCTTTCCCCCTAAGAAATCAGCTATCACATTTACAGTTTTATGCTTCTGCTCCCTCTCCAGTCTCCTGTTCAGAAACAAACAGGTCAGAGTTTAGGCAAAGGCCATTCGCCTCTCTTGTTTCCCCAGAGACAGGAAAAGAGGCAAAAAGCAGAGAGGGGAAGGAAGTGTCACAGCTCCCAGGATCGGAAGACGCTGGCCCCTCCCAGGAGTGCACACGATGTGAGGTGCTGCAGACGCAGGTCTCACACGGGGTCCTGAGGTCAGGGACAGGCTCAGTTCCTGCCCACAGACAGGTGCTGGGAGAGATGTGGCTTTGGCAGCTGGCTGGGCGGGGGTGAGGGATTCTCGTGCAGTAAGAGCTTCACAGCACTTGAACCACAGGGACACAAAATAACTAGTAGCCTGACCAGGGAGCAGCTATTATATAGGAGCCAGCCACATGTTGCCCATCCACTGTAGAAGCTCTATATTCAAACACCTAGGACAGATGCTGACACAAGTATTAATACCCCTATTCCACAGACAAGAAAAAGGAGGTCACAAGGTAACCGATTTGCTCAGAGTCCCATGGTCCTAAATGGTTCCGTGGCTTCAAGACCCCATCCATAGACCCTATCTTGTACCCTGACCATCACCCTATGTGCTCTCCACCCCCAGATCCTGTCCCAGCTCAGGCTCTAGGCAACTGGGAAACAGCAAGGAGGTTTTTATTCTTTTGGTGCTGATGCTGGAACCCAGGGCCTCATGCATGCTAGGCAAGTGTTCTACCACAGCCCCTTAGCCCAGCCCTCAAGGGCATCTTTTAACTGCTCACCCTGGGCAGCAGTTTCCCCAGGGTCAAAGTGGGAACAGTCAGTGTGTGCTCCTCCCTGTCCCAGCTGCTGCACCTGCCAAGCCCCAGGATCCCAAAACACTCACAACCAGGTTACCTGCTGGGCATCGCCCTCCGTGAAGGGCAGCTTGGTGGAGACATGAAACATGATCTCCCGGTCCCGAAATGTAGTGTACACTGACTCCAACCCTGTCTGTCCATGGGTCACATCCAGGCCTCCTCGGAAACTGGGCAGGAGCAGGGAGAGAAAGAGTGAGGTGAACTGGGCAGTTGTGGCAGCACCTTCCCTAGGGATGTGCGGCAGTCAGGTGGAAGAGAGGACAGAGCAGAGCTGAGAGCAGGGGAGGGTGAAGGCAGGGACATGAGCGCTGAGCAGAACAGCCCTGGTGTCCTAACTATGAAGCTGACATTTTTAAGAGTCAAAGGCAGAACCTCTGCTTCAGGCCTCAGCTGTGTCCCCTACACACCATCAGTCATGTGGCTTTCCAGACAGATGCTCCTTCATGTGCCAGTGACCCCCCCAGGCTGGTCCCACACATTTGCTCTCTGCAAGGCCATGTCCACATCGTAAGTCCAGTGCCAGAGTGACCAGCCATCCTGCCGGACACTTGGGAGCCCCACATGGCTATCTGAAGGCAGGCATGAAGGTGACAGATGCTTTGCTTCCAGCTAGTCCCTCATGTGGAGGCCCAACCGTAGCAGCACCGAGGTGGGTATTGGGGGAGGTGCCTCCCCTAGTCAAGAAATAAAAGCACAAAGAAACTGGCCAGGCCTCCAGGATCCATCCTTTCTGCCTTCACAGAGATGCAGCCACCAGCCCCCAACCGCAGTGTCCAGCAAGACCAAGAAAAGGCAGGTGTAGATTCCTTCCAGAACATGAAAGAGATCGGCATGGTGCCACACACCCATAATCCCATCTATTTGGGAGGCTAGAGCAGAAGGATGGAAAGTTTGAAGCTGGTCTGTGCCACTCTATTTTAAAATAAAACATAAAAAGGGCTGGGAACATACTGTGGTGCTAGACCTCTAGCTTAGCAAATGGGAGGCCCTGGGTTCAAAGCCCAGTGCTATAAAAGAGGAACAAAATAAGATGCATCCTGGATGTTAAAACATCAGCATGCGTCACATGCGGGAAACATGCTCAGCCCAGCACGGCACAACGGATGCAGGATGGGCAGCCAGGTACTCCAGGAGCCACACCTGCTTCTGGCCCTGAGTCAGCACAGGAGCTTGGTTGTGGCCCTTAAGTTCTCTTAGCTTTGGTGTCTTTTCTCTAGAGCATAAAAGACTGGGCTATGTAATCCCTGGGACGAATGGACTGTATTTTATCTATTCTAACACTGACACTTTTCGGGGCCCGGAGGGATGGCTCATTGGTCTAAAGCGCCTGCTTGGGAAGGCTTGGGCGGCTTCAGGGACTGCAGTTCGATCCCCGGCACCATGTGCTGCGCCAGCCCTGCCCTCGGGGTGGGCTGAACCGGCCATAAAAATGAGTGAATAGACAAATAAAGGTTCTGAAACAAGAAAAAAAATAAAAAATAAAAAATAAAATAAATCTTAAAAAAAAAAAAAACACTGACACTTTTCACATCCTAACATCACCCAAGTTGGAACGCATCTTACAAATGATGGCATCTTGAAGTCAATCAAGACAGTAAAATGAGAACAATCACAAAGACCAATGTGTGACACCAGCATAAGCACTTCACGTGTGTAATCTATCTTAATTCTCACACATCTTTTAGGGTTCCATCTTATCTTTTATCTCCATTTTTACAGAGAAGAAAACAGAGGCCAGCTGAAGCAAAATCACTTCTCCAAAACTATTGTGCCAGGCATTGCATCAAATACTGGAAATGTACTACTAACATGTTCTGAAACTTTCACATCGTTATTTCCTATTAAATGCAATTTTTAAAAAAACTGAAACTATTGTGCCAGTAAGTAGCAGAGCAGGGATTTTAACCCAGGTGTAACTAACTCTAGATAGCAGTGGTGACTTGGAAGAGGACAAGATAAAGGAAAAGGAGAAAGAAGCAGAACAGAGAAGAAATGGCCCTAGCCCTTCAAGGTCAATAAAGACCCAGGATATAAGAGAACCTGTGCTGTAATATCCTATAACTCAGAGGTGTCCCAAATTTCCTGGTCAAGGAGATTATGGGACCTCAGAGGAAAGGGATGAATGAACTGCAGTGCGTCTAAGGAGAGTCACCCAGAGAAAAACATTCTCTCAGG
>PVJA010031920.1:0-24559 GCA_004027025.1 Myocastor coypus
CTCCCCTCTCCCTCCTCCCCCTCCTCTTCCCCTCCCCCTCCTCCTCCCCCTCCTCCCCCTGCTCCTCCCGCACCCCTGCTCCTCTTTCTCCTTCTGTGCTATAGAATGCAGGGAAGAGCGGCATTTTATCCTGTGAAGGAATGCCCTTCATCCTAGTAAGTGTTTCACACTAACCAGACACAATCTACTGGCCTCCTCTCAATTGCTCCTTATTTTGCAAAAAGTGTTTAAATTTATTACTGTCATCTCTCTTATCAAGTCAGGGATAAACTACCTCAGTATTGTGATATTGATAACTGAGTTAGTCACATCTTTCAAGTTATCATCAAAATTATCTTTAGTAAAATAACTAAGGACCATATTTCTTTTCCATCTATGTACAGTAATGGGGTCAAAAAAGAATCTCAAAATTTGAAGTGTATTCTCCAGAGGCAATAAAGCCTGCACGTCCCCAACAGCTTCCCCTATGCCGTGGGTGCCTGAGCTTCGCTGCTCTGCTGGCCCCGCTCAGCATGTACCCTTGTCTCTCCCGCGAGGGGCATCTGGTTCCACAGTGACAAGGGGGTCGCTGGGCTGTCGACTGTGGAAGTTACTGGGCTTACCACCCGCCCTCAGCATTCTAGCCTAAAGGGGGCATTAGCGGGGGATGGGTTGAAGCGCTCAGCAGTCTCCCCTGCTTAGGGACTAGAAATATCGGCAAGGAAATTCAAGTTCTCTGTCCTGAGGACCACTGCCTGGAATACCTGTGCAAGGGCGTAGTGAAAAGAAGTACTTACTTCTCTGTTTTCCAAATGAAGAATGTTTCCTTTGGAGACAATGATGAGTGTGAATGAAATTGATTAGCTAGCCAGAATAGAAACCTTGGAAAAATCCTCTCATGAAGGAAATACGTTAGTATAAGGGTGTTACTTAAAAAAAAAAAAAAAAAAAAAAAAAAAATCAGCACCAGGACTACCACAGGCGATTGAATCTGGGTATATTTTATATTGTTACTTTAAAAAAATAAAACTGTAATAAATTTTAATGAACCCTGTATCCTATAGGATCAAAAAGGGCTTAAAACATAATCAAAATATAATATATAAATGGATAACATGAGCTGTTCAGATATAGAAAACTATTTTAATAAAAATAATCTATCTGTAGCTTTATCCCAAATTTCAAAGGACTTGATATATTACCATCATATGTGGTAATGTTTATAGGATTTTTCCCTACAGTTAGAAAGCCTATGAAAGTTAAATGACCTTTATTCAATGTACAGAGCTAACCTGAGAGCCATCATTACTAATGTATAAAATTCATGTATTCTTATATTTTGAATATATTTTATTTTAAAAATATAACTTTACAGACTGCCCTGAATAGTTTGTCTGTAATCAAAGTTATTAATATCATGTGTAACAAAGAAAGTTTCTAGAATTTATAACAGGAATCACGTCCTACCAAAAGCCTACAATATTTTCAATCTTTTTCCTTATTTTCCTCAATTATGAGGGAGTTCATTCTGACAGGCTTAAGAGCTGACTAGTAAAAGGCCAATTACGACTTTTTGCAGACAGTTTTCATCGAGAGACCTCTCGGAGCCACGTGATTGGCAAGAATGTACACTAGGAAGCCATCTACACAGCCGTACTCAGGAAGAACAGGGCAAGCGGTGGCCAGTCTGCTGAGGGGTCCTTCCTCCGCTGAGAATTGTCTGACTGGAGTAGGGTATCTGTGTGTGCATGTTACACACGCTACCTATAGTGAAAGAGGATATATACCAAGTACCTGACAGGGATCGGGTTTGCTGAAAACACAAAGAAAAATGAAAAGGAAAGCATCTCTATGGCGTCAGAAGCCATCATAGTGACCTGTGGAGGGGGCGCTGGCTGGAGGGAACAGGCCAGCACACGCGTCCAGGTTTAAGCCATGGTCCGCTTTATGACCTGTTTGCCAGTTACTCCGTCATGTTCACCTGATAGAATCTGTCAAGCCGTACAAGCATGATGCATACACACAACGTATTTCATTATTTTATTTTCCTTTTAAAATCTGAAGTTGACTCACCCATTATTACATTTCTGGGGAAGTACAAAGAAAGGATCTGAAAGATGGAAAGGTGGAATCAGAAAGCAGGGCTGGTGGAAGGGAATTAGAAGGCTTCATGATGGAAGAGCCAAGAGACACTGGCACAAGCTGGCCAGCTCTTTAAAGATTCAGACTGGAAAAAGACGAGGACACCAATCGCCAGAACAACCATGACACACAAGGCATTATGTGGGCTTCAGATGTCTTTGTGAATTTTGTGTGCGTGTTGAGGTGGGGATGCTGGTCACCGAATTCAGACGTGTATGCGCTCCCCAATTCCTCCCTAGCTGTACCCTCAACTGTATTTTGTGAGCTCTTTGAAAATGAAAGGCAAACTAGAGAGCACAGGTGATGAGAAATGGGAGGGAAATTAGTCATAGAAGGCAGGACGGTGACGTACTGACTTGGAGCAGCCTGTAAGAAGGCAGAGGCATGCAGACTCGAAGCCAGGACTGCAGCCCTGCTACACACCAACTGCACGTGGCCTCTGCTATGTTTGTGACTCCCAGGATGCCTTCCTTCAGCAACGCTGCCTTCTACAGTCCCCGAAGTCATGGCAAGAGATTTTTCACGATGTCTTCAAGTGCTTTATGTCTTCCCCTCAACACCCAAACTATAGGGTTGTCATTTGCCTGGGTTGGTACAGTCATTGGAGCCTTTTTTTTTTTTTTTTTTTTTTTTTTTTTTTTTTTTTTTTTTTTTTGGTCTAATTGAGACAGGGTCTCGCTATGCAGTTCAGTCTGGCCTTGAGCTCACTTTTATAGCCGAGGCTGGTCTTGAACTTGCACCGATCCTCGTGCCTCAGCCTCCCAAGTGCTGGGATTACAGGCGTGCGCCAGCATGCCCGTCTCAGCTACACATTGGATCTTAAGTAATGAAACTTGGAAGTGTTCATGGTGAAAATTACTAACCACTTCTGAAATCTAAAAAAGAAAAAAAAAAGTTAATGAAATACTAATGCTGAAATAGATATTTGTTGACTTGGTATTTTGAGATAATTTTATAAAAAGTTGACTTTCTATGTATTATGAAAGTTTTAAAATAAATAAAATTAAAGCAAACTAAATTATAAATAAACGCCTAGAAGAATGTTTGTTTTTACATGTAGGAAAATTTGCATAGAATGTTCACATAGAAATTTGAGAAATAGGATGATAGGGTTGTGTTTTCATCTCCCTGTTTATACTTAGTATTATATTAACTCTATCCCTTCAAACACTTCTTAAATTTCTTTTGAAATGCAAATACTTCATACAGTGAAAAACGAACTCAAGATTTTATTAACAATGTGTGTGCAGCTTATCCAGGCAACACTGTTAAAGGTAAGTGTGCAGGGGTACGAGGCTTCTACATTGTTGCGTGATTGCAAAGTAGTACAAGAGCTGGGGAAGTTAGTACGGAGAATCCTCAGAAAGCTAAAGCCAGGACCTGGACTAGAGCACTGTTCCCCTTTGGATAGCTCTTCTGAAGTGTTGAATGTGTCCTCTTACAGTGGTGCATCCGTGCCCATGTTTACGGCCCGCAATTCATAGTGAATCGATCTTAGAAGCAGTTCCACTCCCATCAGCAGGTGAACGAATAAGGAAAATGCAGCCTTCACACACAGTGAAGTGCTACACTGACCTACAGGATAAACGCGGGTCACCTGCAAGGACCTCGCTGTGCCCCGGACCACGGTGACTGAAGCAAATCAGACAGACAGGATTAAGCAGCTCATGGTTTCTTTTCAGTAAAAACCCTAAATTACCTACAAAAAGCAAAATAAAAGATAGATAACAAGAAATAGGAAGATCTAGCTTAAGAGGGGGTAGGGTGGTGGAGGGTGGGAGGATGAAAGGATGAAACAGGATTTAGGCTGTACTCTGTCCATGCACCGAGTTCGGCAAGGAATGCAAGCATTAATACGGCATCAGATCCTAATAAAAAAAATCTTAAAAAGTAGAAGCATGACAGCCAGCAATTGTGGCCCAGGCTGGAGTCCCAGGTATCAAGGAGGCTGAGTCAGGCTGATTGCCTAAGGCCTGGAGTTCAAGGCCAGCCTGGGCCACAGCAAGATCTCCCTTCAGACAACAATAACAACAATAATAGATCAGGAATCATACTGAGAATTTTTAAATGATCATATTTGTATACAAATATGACACATGAGAACCTTGCACACCTAAGTTAATTTGGTCCGTGTCCACTTTTAGGACAAGCTTTGAATTGACAATTACGTCCTATACCTTAAAAATGTTTTGTTTGAAAACTTATTATCAACGTATATATTTTTTATCCATTATGTAGGATAATATGGTCTCCTGCTCCAACCACATAAATTACATTTTAGACAAAGTGGACTATTTGTGCAATAGCAGAGCAATTTTCAGAGTTTATATATAACACTGCTTCCAAAATATTTCCATGCTTGAAGGAGAAGATTTACTTTTAGTGACCAACAAAACTAACTCCAGAAGGTGATGAGACAGTAAAAAACTCTGATGATCTGTTTTCATACTGAGGTACCCCTGGGGAAAATTAGGCACGTTCTAAAGCAATACAAGTTACCCCAAACTCAGATCTATTTGACAGCTTTTCTGCAGATGGCCACTCGGGGAACAGCATTGTTGGGTTGGTCTGCCTAAGGGTCTCTTATGAAACTGAGGGCCATCTCTAGCCTGGGGCTACGACCCCTGAAGTGTGCTGGTCCCGCTTCTGGAGGTGTGAGTGGGAATCTTCGTGGCTATACATGTGGGCCATGTGAGTCTATCCCATAGAGTGGTGCATTGGATGGCATCTGATTTTCCACAGAGCAGTGGCAGAGGCTGAGGGGATCTGAGGGAAGGCCATCGAGGCAGTAATAAGTTGTAAAGTCTGGGAACTTCTGCCACCTTCGGTCATCACACAGACTAAGCCTGGTGGAGCCAGAGAGAGGACAGGAGGCCGAGAGCAGGGGAAGAAGGAATAGAGGCAGGAAAGGAGGAGGGAAACCCGCAAGCCTGCTGTGACACACGGACCAAAGCACGGAGCGCTCTCTCCACCTCACCCACTCTCCCCTTCCACACCTCACGTGTTCTTCCTGCTGTCTCGCTCCAGCTTAATCAAAGGGCATGGCAGGCAGATTCCTGGGGAGGTTTCCTCCGCCCCACTGGGAAAAAGTAGCCTTTTTCACCTTTATTTGTCACATAATCAAAAAGATTATAAAGATGGTAATGGAACTAAATATTTGCTGAGCTTTTATCACAAAATATTCTGCACAAAGATCTGTTCTGGAGGAGCCCTCGTATTTATACACGAGGTCCAAGTTCACCCAAGTGGTAAATGGTAGAGCTAGAAGGGGCTTAGTACAATGTATCACTGGAGCCCATCCTAGCAAACAAGATTACAGATTTTCATCTACAACCTAGATCTGGAGTTACAAAGTAGTGAGCTTACCTCTACTGGTAAACATCTTAGGCATTGCTTTTAATATTTTTCATTTTCTTTTTCTAGTGATGTAAGTTTAATTTGAGAAGGACATACAGTGAAATTTTCCAGCTTAAAATATAATACGTAGGGCCAGTGAGATAGTTCAGCGGACTAAGTGCCTGCTCAGGCAAGCTCAGGGGCTGGGGTTCACCCCGTGGACGGACCCGCTGTGTTGGCCCCGCCCCCAGGAACCCTGAGCCAGTGACCGAGCCCCGTACTGGTGGCACATGCCTGCAGTGTTGGGGAGGCTGAAAACAGGAGCATCACTAGGGGTCAGAGGGGTGTAGTGAGACCCTGTGCCAAGTACATTAATAATAATAATAATAATAATAATAATAATAATTAATAAAGTAGACTACTTTTGTTTTTTACTCTTATTTTATTGGCATCCTTAAATTATCTATAGTTCTCCAATAGTATCTTAAATAGATATGCATATATTGATAAAGTACATATTATTATATACACAAGCAAAGTATATATGAAAGGTATAATTACCTCTTATGTCTAAATTATCTTTTAGTTGCATCTTTAAATTGCTTATGTTTTGTATTTCTCTTACAAGAGAAACTCGGCAACATTTATCCTTCTGCTTCTGATTTATCTTACTCAGCATTGTGGTCCCACCAATTTTCCTACTAACAGCTCATTTTTGTCATGTTTTATGTCTGGTTTGACTGTGTACCTACACATTTTCTTTATCCATTTATTGATGGTCATATAGGTCCCTTAAAGGATGATGTTTTTAAAAAAGCAATGGAATAGATGAAAATTCGATTACAAGGTGGATTCTTATTTAGAAGGTTACCTTTGATATGATGTGATTCCTTTGTTACGGGTTCTATCTAGACGTCCTCCCAAGTTGGCCTCATGTACCCCCAGGGGCACAGCCTTGGAGCAGTGAGGAGGGCCCAGGGCCTCCTTCTCCTCAATGCCTCGGTCCACAGATAAGCTTGCAACAGACAGTGTTAGGAGATGCGACACGGGCAGAGGAGGTGGGCAATGTGTGGAAGGGCTGACCTCTGCCCCTCCTCCTACTGACCCTCTGCTTCCCCTTGCCACAGGGACTTTTGTCCTCACTGGGCCCCTCTGCTATGCAGTCCTACCTCAGAGCCTGAAATCTCTACGAAGTGGGAGCCAAGACGCACCCTTCCTACCTTAGGTTGTCTGTGTCAGTGAGGAGAAAGTAACCAGCGCCTCCTCTGTCTCCCTTAGTGCTAATACAGCATGGCGAAAACCATGCGTCTGCCACGTGGTGCTATTGCTGATCTTTCGTTCAGTCATAGCCTCATGTTTGCAGAGCACCAAAGTTATTTTGTAATAAATCACATTTCATCATGCAAGCAATATTGAGCTTTAGAATTATTAAAAGATCACTGCATTTGATTTCTGTTCACTTACTAGGAGTAGTTCATACTCACAGGAAAACTGTCGGGGAAAGGGCACCTTCGAACCCACACAAGACCACGCGTGTGGCAGCCACATCTGGGAAGAGGCATGGGGGAAAGGCGCCCACAGCTGGGAACAGTAGGAACTGTATAGCTACACAGTCCAGTTCTCAAAGTCTAAAGGTCATCATAAATTCTTCTTGTTAATTCATCATTAAGAATTAGATTTAGATTACAAAGAGATCCTGAACTACTTTTGCCAGAAAGCAGACTGAAGCAGGGATTTTTTTCTAAATGAACAAAATACAAGACAAATGCTCTGACCCTCTTCACTGGTAAACTTCAAAAATAATGCAATGGGAATATAAGAGCTTGGATGTGGCAGGTATACTAGACTAAGGTTAAAAGGAGGGCTGAAATGATTACTGAAGCTTCAGTTTAGGACAGACATTAGAGATTTTCTCAAATATTAAGAATAAATATTGTGAAACAGCACTTGTGGAAAAGCAATAGTATTGAAAGATTACTCAGAAGTGCATTATTCTGAGCCACTAGACTTTCTGCACATGTACTCTGTAAACTTTTCTTCAATTTCTCTGAGTTGATGGCAAGTTCCCATAAGCATCCTGGAAGCCCAAAGTGAACTACAACTTTCAATTTGGCTTGAAAAACATGGTTATTGCAAACAGCTCCAGGTTAATCAGGAAGCTTGCTGAAAACTCTCTCTTTAAAAGTCACTGTCTAAAGCGTGTGCTTAGGCAGAGCACAGAGGCTGCTGTTGGAGCCCCGGGTGTGCTATGCTGCCCCGCTGAGGTGAATGAGACAGGGCATGGTAGTGCACACCTGTGATCTCGGTACTTTGGAGGCTGAAAATGAGAGGCTCACTATGAATCTGATCTATGTAGTGAGGCCCTGGAGACCCTGGAGACCCTGTACCAGATACATAAAAAAGTACCTGTCAGTTTAGCTCAGAAAGTTATATTGATGTGATATTAAATGCAGGCGCTGTAATCTGCTGAGCTTTTCGGCCAGCTTTAAGCGGATTTTTTTTTTCTTTCTTTCTTTTTGTGGTACTGGGGATTGAACTCCCTAAGTGGAAATTTTGATTGATTCAGCAATTCAAAGTCAGTTGTGATTTCTGACCAAATAATGTAGTCTCATAATTTTTAAATCATAGTTTGTATACAGTTGCTAAAATAAAAATTCAATCTTCATGTGAACTATTTAATATCATGTAAAATACTAAAACAGCAATAGCTTTTATGTGTCCAGATGAGGAGACACTTATTACATAAGTTGTGTTCTCAATTACTTTGCCAAACTTTATGAGGCCAGGAGACACACAGATGAGCATCCTGTCGTAGAATCAAGCGGCCCCTCATGAAGTTATTTTTTCTTTCTTTCTTTCTTTCTTTCTCTCTCTCTCTCTCTCTCTCACTTTCTTTGTCTTTCTCTCTCTCTCTCTCTCTCTCTCTCTTTCTTTCTTTCTTTTTTTCCTTCCCCCTTTTTGGTGAGCCCTTCACTTAATACATAGCATGCCTTTTCCTTGACATTCTGTTTCTCAAATGAAATTTGCTGTCCTCCAAATTGGATGGGAAAATCAAGTTTCATTATGTGTTATACTCTTTGTCCTTTTTGGCTTATAAACTCTACATTGATTTTGGTAAGGCACTCAGTACAGCTTATGAACTCAGGCAACTTCTCTAGAAAGAAAAAAGAAAATGAGTTTGCTGTGGGCCCGTTTTCCCCAAGGAGTTCACAAACTAATTACGGCATCTTTGATACAATAGCAAGCGGAACAGAACCGCACGGAAGGTTGGGGAAGGCAATGAGACGACAGGCTTCTGTCCGCCCCGCATGCCGGGAGCCGCGCCGCGCCTTATCTTGGGCTGTGCACGGCGTCTGACTACCAGGCACCAGTCATTCACTCCTTCGAGAACTCCAGTGTAATTCGCAGTTGCCAGCGCACACCGCTCCTTCCTCTAATGGCATCCTAGGCCATTAAGCTGATTTGTATTGTTCTGCTTGGCAGAACGAAGCTCTTCCTTGTCCTTTTCACAGACTGAAAAGAACAACACAGTTCTCAGATGTATAGACAATGGAAGACCGGGACTGCTCGGAATGACTAGCCAGCTCGGCGCACGGGAAAATAAGCACCCTGCATCTAAGGGAATGGGCTTTTCTGCAGCTATTGACTCCACGCGCACTGGCCATGCTCTAATGAGGTGCTTTCCTCCCGGCCTCTGGAAAGCCACTGACATTTGGCATGTAGGGCCGCCAGATCAAAAGTGGCCTGCAGCACGCATACGTGTTTAACACCCAGGTGTTCGACTTGACATTTTCTTGGTATCTAGCCGCTGCCTGATTATTTAAGGATTACCAGCAGCCACTGAACAGGGAGAAAGGTCCGCCCGTGCTAATCATTGCTCTAATAGGATCAGCGTTCAAACCTAAGTTTCTTTTGATTATCACTGTTAAACTTTCTCTTAGGTTCCCTAGCTTACTAGAGGAAAAATACTTATTGAACTCCACTATATATATCAAAGGCCCTAGTTTTGAAATATAAGTAGACATTTTGAACCCACAATAATAGATGTTTTTCTCTGTAACAGGATCACATAAAAAAATACTAAAAATTCTACTGAATAGAAACTCTTTATCATTTCAATGATTATTATTAGCCCTCCCATGAAAAAGATGCATTTTAAATAAATAATATGGGCATTGTGTGCTCTAATTTAAAAATAGTGTCCAATGTTATAAAATGAACACCAATGTAGCAATATCTACATTAAAATATAGGGGTAACGGTATGGTGGCCATCTTTAAGGCCAGCTGACTCCCGGGAGCTTCACTTTCCCTGCCTGGCACCATACAGTTGCTTAGAGGAATAAATGGAATTGCAGACAAATCTGTCTGCGACAGAAGAGCAAGGTAGGGAAGGCTCAGCTGGTGTCTTACACCTCAGACAGAAAGAGGGAGTGATAGAATTTATTAGGATATGCTTTGTGTCAATTGGACGTAGACTACTAAATAATAGACTTTCCTTTTCTCTGCAGTCTACTTGTTGTCCTGAGCTAACTTTCATCCTGAATAGTGTTTGCCTGGGATACCCAATGAGTAAGAGTTCAGTTGCTTGCTACCCTGCTCTGCTCATTTAGCTTTTCAAATGGTAGACCAGAATCTTCTGGAAATGAGGGTTAGGTGGTGAGACACACAAGAAAGCCATTCTGTCACCTCTTTGGACTGATCTGAAAGAGAAGCCCATAATCAATTTCTTGCAATTGATTCTGCATTGTTGCCAACTTTAGATTTATTTTCATTGCAACTCGGAGCTGTTATTTTGGTGCTCCACTATATTCCTACTGTCCATTTGCCATGCTGATGTCATTATGGATGTTTTCAGCAAAGGAAACATAATTTGTAAAATTATTTTGCCAAACATAAACGACAAAATATGCACTAATAGCTTTTAAGAACTAGCATTTGTCAGGGATCCAAATGCCACGGTATTTTTGGAAATTCTGGAGTTTATAAGTGCAGTTATTTCATATGTCAGCCAGATATTTGGCTTACTCACTTTGGGCTGGCAAGCTAGCAGCTTGTATCATTGCTGGAGGGGGGGGAGGGGACAAAATGTGCGTCTCATTTGTGGTTTTTAACAAATTATGAATAAAAGGCACTAGGAGAACTCATGATAACAAAAGAGAATTTTATATTTATATTGCTGGAAGTCAGAATTCCTGTAAGCATCTGTGGGAATTATGTGGTATATCTTTCTACATGAAACATCGTGGCTTCTGTAACTAATTTAACCCTAAATCCTAGGTGAAAATCACTAACAGTACTAAGGTACGACCTGTGAACCAAACGCAGCCAAACATCCCTCTTCACATAAACCATGAGCTATAAAATGTTTTCTTTTTACCATGTATAATGGTGGAGGGCTAGGCCTAACAAGCTCGAGGCTAGGAACCCATCTCCAAAACAGCAAAAATCCCTGTTCTCCAAAATAACCAGTAATAAGTGGAACCAAAGAACAAAAAGAAGGAAAACGGCATAAATTCTATTTTGTGATTATGCAAATTATATGAAACTTATATTGTGTAGTTCTAAAATAAAATTTTATAAGACCATTGCTATATCATTTACTTAGATGTTATAGATATCTGATTTCATGGTACGGTGGTAAAGTTGAGAAACTATGACAAAGACCATATGGCCCATAAAGCCTACATTTTTGAAATCTGGCATATTATAAGAAAAAATTTACCTACTTCTTGCCAAAGGCACCATTTAAAATTTTACAAAAACTTAATATTCTGTTCCAAATAAATGGGAGAAGGAATCCATTATTATGTGAATAATGATCAGAGAAGCAGATTTGGAAAATATTCGTCAGATGAGAAAACATAGGAGATTAAAACTTGGAAGCATTTACTTCCTGAAAAAAATTAAAAATAAATAAATCAACAGAGTTAGGATATAACTATAAAAGAGACATTTGAGCTTTCCAACTCTGCTATAGGCATCTAGATGCCAAAGTTAAAAATGTAAATTAAAATCGGAACTTGAATACTAGTCAATGTCTGATTCAATTTAATTCAGTTCAGTTCAGTACAGTTCAATTCAATTTGAGTGAATTTCTCCTTCCCTAAGTACTATAAGAACTTAAAATAAAATCATGTATTTATGAAGCATTTTAATATGTTCTTAACATCAATAACAGTTTAAGAGAAAGTATAATGCATCATATATATATATATATATATATATATATATATATATTTTGGGGTTTTTTGTTTTGTTTTGTTTTATTTTTGTTTTTGAGACAGGGTCTCCCTATACAGTTCAGGCTGGCCTTGAGCTCACTTTTGCAGCCAAGGCTGGTCTTGAACTCACACTGATCCTCCTGCCTTAGCCTCCAAGTGCTGGGATTACAGGCATGAGCCATCATGCTCGGCTTAGGAACACTATTAATCAGTAGGCAAGTATATGTAAATCCATAAAGGAGATAAAAGAATTCTAATACACAATTGTAGAGGCTTAATAAAAGCAGGAATTAAGAAAAATGGAAATCAAAATTCTGTGTGATTAAATACATATAAACAACTATTCTGGGATACAGGTTTACAACAATGGTCATGAAAAGAAAAATGATAAAGAAAAGAAGAGCAAATGTTTCAGGTAAAATGTTATGTTATAGAATAAGTAATGAGAAAATGAATTTAATAGGAAGTGAGCAAAATAGAACAGTTCACTGCATATATTAATAGAGACAAAAATGGAAAGTTAAACAACGGTAAGTTACTTTGAAAATATACACAAAAATCGTGGGCCATATAAAAATTGAATTTCTGAGACAAAATGAATGATTACCTAGAATCTTAAATAAGGCTAAATGTTAAGAAATGTAAACCATGTAACACAATAATTTGTAAGATGATTGAATCAGATATAAGCAATCTCCTAAACGAAAGTTTAGAACTGGGTGGCCTAGTGATTGACTTCTATTGTTTAAAGAATTACTACCAACCTCTTTACACTCTCAAAAATTAAAGAGGAAAACGCTACAAAACTCAAGTAATATACCAACATTACCCTCAAAAACACCAGACATATATAAGAAGTTACAGAGATGCAAAGCTCTCTACGGAACACCAGCCAACCAGATGCAATACCACATTGAAGGAGGCACCGCCAGACCTTGCACGCGTAGCCACGTCAGGAGCTCTCGCCTGCAGGAGCCCTAGGTCCAACCTCGAGTGTGACAAAACAAAACAAGACAAATCACCTCGGAAAGTCATCATTATTAAGGGAGATTTATTTCTTGGAATTCAAGTGTAGTTTAACATAATGCAAATCAATAAAAGTGATCTATCACACTAGCAAAGTGAGGTACAAAGATCATATCGTCATCCTAATGGATTCAGACAAAAGCAGCTGGCAGGATTTCAGTGGCATTTCATTATAAAAACTCTCAATAAATTAGATATAAAATAATGTCTACCAATATAATAAAAACTATTTATAAAAAGCCAATATAATCATATTTGATGCTGAAAAGCGTAAAGGTTTTACCTTAAAATCTCTAAATTACAGTCGTACTACTTTTGTGTAATTCAATAATAATAATCTCACCATATAGGCAGTTAAAATAATCAAATTTGAATATTTTAAGTAAGTAGTAAAGGTTTTCTTTGTATATGAGCTGATCATGTGCATAAAATATTCTAAAGAATCCACTAAGATTAGGAAGTAATTAATTCAGTACAGTTGCAGAATATATACTAATATAGAAATTGATTTTCTTTCTATACATTAATAATGCATTTTATGGGCAATTATCTGAAAGCATCCTAAAGACTTAGTAATCAAAACAGTATGATACAATCATGAAACCATATACTTAGGAAAATGGAGCTATTTTCTATAACTATACATGTGTACATGCAAAGAACTGTCAACTAGGCACCAAAGATATGTGACAAGAAAGGAGGGTATTTTCAGTTAATGGTTCTAGATGAAAGTGTTCATTCATACAAGCAAAAGAAAAGAAAAAATTAAAAGGAAATTACATCCATACCTTTCACCATTCACAAAACTTAAGCACAAATAGACTAAAAGTGTATAACATGACACTAGAAATCACAGAATCATAAAACCCTTCTGTAAGATACAGGCAAAAATTCCTGGATATTGGTGTTGGCAGTGATGACTTTGTCTTCTTTTTAAAAAACATTTAACATGGGAAAAATTAAACAACAGACAACCTAAGTAAAAGTGCGCATGTGTGACCATACATCAAGCTGAAAAATTTTCCATCAATAAAAGGAAAAGGCCACTTAAGTATGGGCGATATATATATATATATATATATATATATATATATATATATATCAGATATCTAAGAAGAGACTAATATCTAAAATGTTCAAGGAATTTTACAACAGTTTCACCAACAAATAAATGACTAACATAAAAAACATGAAGGATTTCCAAGGCAGTTCTCCATAAGCACATACAGATATTCAACAGGTATATGGAAAATGTAGAACCTTAGTAGTCATCAGGGAAGTCAAGCAAAAAACACGAGTTCTCATCTCACCTCAGTTATGAAAAGTACACCTAAAAATAAAAGATACGGCTGGGCGTGGTGGCTCACGCCTGTAATCCCAGCACTCGGGAGGCTGAGGCAGGAGGATCAGTGTGAGTTCAAGACCACCCTGGGCTACAAAAGTGAGCTCAAGGCCAGCCTGAATTACATAGTGAGACCTTGTCTCAAAAAGACAAACTGAATGAATAAATAAATAAATAAATAAATAAATAAATAAATAAAAGACACGTTTTGGTGAGGACATGGACAAAGTGGTCTTTTGCGTATCGTTTTCGGGAATGTTAGTCACTATAACCATTTATAGGAAAGAGTGTGGGGCTTTTTCAAAGAATTAAAATTACAACTGCCCTGTGATCCAACCATCCTCCTGCCAAGCGTATATGCAGAGGAAGTGAAATCTGGGTCTCAAAAGGGTAGGCAAATTCCTGTGTGCAGAGCAGTTATTTACAACAGCAAAAGTGCAGAAACCATGCAAGAGTCCATTAACTGATGAATGGGTTGGAAGATGTGGTACAGGCACGTGATGGAATATTATTAAACCTCAGAAGGGAAGGACATGATGCCATTTGGAACAGCATGGCTAGAGCAGTAGGGCATCATGCCAAAAAAAGAAGCCAGGCACAAAAAGCAAGCTCGCATTATCTCACTTACAGGTGGCATGCGAAACTGTCAGGCTCACGCACTGAAGGTGTGGCTGTCCCCAGCGCTGCGAGGGAGGGGTTACTGGAGGTGAGGGCTAAAACGGGCCGACGTTTCTTTTTATTTTGGGCGCTGGGATAGAACTCAGGACCTTGTCCTTGCCAAGGACGTGCTGTGTCATTGAATTCTATCCCTGGTCTCATTAGAAGTTTAGTTCTGTAAGATAAGCAAGTTTGGGAGGCCTCGTACTATTGTGGCACTTAGAGTTAAAAACATTTTGTTATATAGTTAAAATTTGTGAAATTGGTGGAATCTTATATTAAGATCTGCTACCAAATACTTACACAAAGAAAAACAATAAAGAGTCTGAAAGAAGCTTTCACACGCCACAGATCCCAGATATGTTTTTGGCCTTGATGGTGTGATGGTTTTGTTGCAGACAGTTGAGTTAGATAAAAAATATTATAGGCAGTCAGGCAGGGCTAGGCTGTAAGGAGAGAGGATGGAAGACTTTACAACTTTGGGAGAGACAGACCGCTGGTGTGAGCCAGACCTCAAGACTAAAGAGTAGACAAATGCAGGCATGTACCTCTCTACAGGGAGGCAAAAGGGAGGGATAGTCTAAATGAGTCTCTTCCCTTGAGGACATCTGCAAGTCACTAACCCAGCTCCCTGCAGGAAAAGCTCCTGTCTTGCGCTCATGCCTGCTTGCCATGTCAGCTAACCACATGACTATGACTCGCTTTCCATTTGGTCTTGGCTTTAATCAGTTTTCCCCGAGCTTCTGTGCTTGTATTTCCATTGGCTGACCATAGCTTTGCTCACCTCTCATGCCCACCTAGTGGGTTTCCATGTTTTCCACCTTGGAAGCACCTCACCTCATGGTTTTACTCTGTAAAAGTCTCTGCAAAAAACAGCTTCCGGGGCAACCTGCTGTGGTTCCCCTTTTGTCCTTCTCTCAGACAGGAGCTTTCTCTCTCTCCCAATAAATATATTCTGCTCTTAGCCTACATTGTCCCTAAAATTCATTCTTTGGTTTTAGAGAATGTGACCTCTGCTCAGCTATCTTTCAAGCTGGGTACTTCATTCCCTTATATCAGTTTTATGGATGTATAAATATCCCCAAGCTCATTGGTTTGTAAACATTAAGTGTATTGGTCAGTAATACTTCATGAGAATTTTCTTGAAGGAGAATAATAGAATGTATGCCATGAAAAATGCTTTTACATGATACTGCAGTCTAATAGTGGACACTCCTCACCTAAATAACTGCATCCCATTGCAATTCTGCCTGGAAAACAAGTAGGGAGGTGAGAACGGAAAAGTCAAACACAGGTGGCTTCCTAGCATTTATAAAGCACCTACTAGGCTATCTATAACCATAGCAAAAGAAACATGAAATCTTATTTTCTTCAAAAATGCATTGGTAAAAATTGTCTGTCAGAGAATAAAAAAAGAATAAATTCTAAAAGACAGATATGAGGTGTCAAATGTAGTCTTTGAGAATCACAAAAAAGCAATAAATACAAATTTCTGACCCTTTCTAGTCACAACTGGTTCCTGCTTTATTTTTTATTGGTATTCTTTTCCTATAAAACTATATCCTCTTTTCACATAATGCAATATCCCTATAATTGATTAAAATCAACTGTCAAAATCCAGTCATTACAAGAGCTAACATCAATTTCCAGTACCTAAATAAATACATAAATAAATAAAAAGAAAGAACAACTGCTAAGAAAAAATTCAGTTAAGCCAGGCGTGGTGGCTCACGCCTGTAATCCTAGCACTCGGGAGGCTGAGACAGGAGGATTGGTGCGAGTTCGAGACCAGCCTGAGCAAAAAAGTGAGCTCAAGGCCAGCCTCAACTGCATAGTGAGACCCTGTCTCAAAAAGACAAAAAAAAAAAAAAAAAAAAAAAAATTCAGTTAATAACAAGTGCTCTTCAACCTTCCAGCATTAATAACAAGCTCTTTTCTAGGCTAAAAGCACATCATTCCTAGAGTTGCTACTTGTGATTGGGGGAATGTTAGGAAAGAATACAGAATAGTTTTATATAGTTTTTAAAATCAGTAAATTATATATATATATATATGTATATATATATATATATATATATATATATATATATATATATTGAGCTTCACACATCATATATGAAACTTGACAAAGCATATATAACAGTGGCTAATACCGACATTACTGAAATAGCCATGTAACTAAATGTAAACTTGTATCTGTAGGAAATGTTGTAAATGAAAGATATAAATCCTAAAAATCTCTATGTAAAAAAGAGTTGATGTAGACATTTCCAGAAGAGTCATCTAGAAAGAGCCCTAAGTGACGTTCTGAAGGCCAGGGTGAATTATGCAAGCGGGAATCAAGCTGGTGGTTACAGGCAAAGGAATTTTTTAAAAAATTGCAGCAAAGAATTTGGGCAGAAAAGATCCACGAGAACTGTGAGGAGAGGAAGGAGGACGATCTTCCTCCGCATAGAAAACCGAAGTGAGAGGGAAGCAGCAGTCTGCTGTGTAGAAAGCTGGCCCTAGGTTGCAGCAAAATGCCAGATAGAACCTGTCAGGAATACAGCTACTACCAGCATTGTCTCCCAGGGGGTTTCAAATTCATTAATTCTCTCCTTCATTCGTTCGTTCGTTCATTCATTCATTTCCTTACTCATTCATCAGTAAATAAACTACCCCTCACCACATACACTCTTCACCTGCCGGTCCGTGCAAGGTTGTAAGAAATAACAGCACAAATTTTGCAAGTCAAATGATTATTAAGAAAGTCATATCTCTCTGACTTTTATAGACTTAAGACATTAAAAATTTTTACCGCTGAATATAAATGTATGAAAATGCAAAATAGTACAAGTAATTCTTACTTAAATCTCTGTCATCTCCAAGATCAGGAGAACCGAGAACGTACACGTTCTATTGCTGCTGTCATTGGTGCTGCAGTGAACGACCAAAAGGGGAGCGCATTTCTTCTGCAATGCCTTTATGTTAAACTTCGAGTTGATCTCTAGCGTTACCACCTCATTTTTATTTACTGCCTTTTCATATTTGTTGGTCCTTACCTGTTTTGATTATCCACTTTTACAAAAGCCGTGGACTATAGGGGGGCAAGACACAGACGAGTGTGATATTTGTTAACCCAAATAAGACGTGATGCTGTTGCTGCGCTTGTGGAGCTGAGCGGCTTCCAAAGCAGTGAGTGGTCACTGCTCGTGGTGCCCGTCTGTTGCCCAGCTGTTGCAGTGCTGTGTGGACTTCAGGCCGAGCCTCAGAGATCACACTTCATGCAGCTAACCACAGCTGCTAAAGACATTTGAGATGGGGTGTCGGGTGACTGCTGCTATTTGTGCAGCTAAACTGTAATTTCTGAACTCTGCGTGCAGGAACTGCACAGGAAGAGGATGTTAAAGAAACAGAGGAGGCATCGAAACAGAAACACAGTGGTTATCACCCACGTGGAGATGCGTTTCCTATAGAAATCACGAGTAGCATGGTGTATGCCAGAGGCTGAGGCAAGCTGAGGAGAGCCTTATGGAAGGCTACAGAGAAGCTGCAGGCACTGAGGACCAGGAAGCACCACAACTGTTGTTCACACAGCAATGAGACTATAGATATGATTGCTTACTCTGTTTCATAAAAAGCCGGAAGGAAGGATTGTGAATATTCTCACCATAATGAAGTGATAAGTATTTGATAATAGAGATATATTTTATTTGATTAAAATATATGTATAGGTACTGAACTATTATGATTTTCCCTTAATATGCACAATTTGTATTTGCATGTACCAGTTAAAATAAATTTACAAATACTTAAGGTTGCAAAACATACATAGGCAAACAGAGAGAGGGACAGAAAGGAGGAGACTGACTGCCTATACATGGCAATATTTGGGATAATTGGGCCTATTAACTAAAATAGAAAAAGCATCAATTCCAGTGAATTAATAACATAAATATTTATCGTTTTTATAACAGTCTGGATAGGATAAATCCTTTCCCCCAGCAATACCTAATTAAGAATTTTTAAGCAAAACTGCTAATTGTTTTCTCCTGCTCTGTTATGATTGTCTCTTTAAATTTCATAGGGATTTTTGAGAATATATCTTCTGCAAATTTTTTGTAGAATTCAGTGGTGAATCCATAAGGACCTGGACTTTTCTTTGTCGGTAGGTTTTTTAAAATTACATTTTGTACTTCAAGGGTTGTTATTGGGTTGTTGAGCATTCTTATTAATTCAATTGAGATCAGAAAACAATACAAAGAATTAATGAAACAAAAAAGCTGGTTCTTTGATAAATTAAATAAAATTGATGAGCCCCTAAATAACCTTATCAAAAAGAAGAGAAATAATTCAAATTCAAGCATTAAGGAATGAAAAGGGCGACATTACCAGAGACCTAGTGGAGATCCAAATGATCATTAGTAGCTACTTTGAGAATCTTTATGCTCACAGAATTGAAGACACAGATGAAATGGACAGATTCCTAGAAAGGTACAAATTACCAAAACTGAAACAAGAAGATAAAAGAATGCTCAACAACCCAATAGAAGTCAATGAAATACAAAATGTAATTAAAAAAAAAAAATCCAGCCGAAAAATCTAACCACGAGGTATAAAAAGGAAAGCCATATTAATATGCCAAGTTGTAAAAGGTTCAAGTCAACAGCTCTCAATAATGCCAGATGAGCTGATAACCCACTATGTCAGGACTATTGGACTACACATACAGCGACTTTCTCTGTGCATTGAAAAGGAAGATTTGTACTATTGATGCTTAGACAAGAAATCATGTCTGCATCTTGTACTCTGAACAACTATGATGAAGACAACATTATGCAATGTATTGTAAATAATAATAATAATAATAATAATAATAATAATAATAATAATAATAATAAATTTCATAGGGATCCAAATTACCTGGTATCTATACTCTTAACTAAGGGGGACCAGAACTGAAATCTCACTTCAGAGCTGAAACTTCAATCTCTGCTCGCATGCACAGAATTTAGCTTCCTAGCTCCAAGACATGGCATAATTGTACGCATGTGCCAAGTGTTCAGAAGGAAGAATAATGGGACGTGTTAAAGGGATGGCGCTAACAGCCACGACACACGTGTAAGGAGCCCTGGGAGCAACCTGTGCTCTCTGAGGTCTGACAGGACCAGTGAGGCCGGAAGACTCCTCACCTCACTCATTCCACCCTGTGGGAACTCACATGCCCCATGCTTGTGGCACACTGTTCAGAAATGACTGGACCTGCATACTTCATCCAAAATAGGTAGACAGATAGGTAGGTAGGTAGGTAGGTAGATAGATAGATAGATAGATAGATAGATAGATAGATAGATAGATAGAGTGGCACTGCTATAGTTTGATGGACCTAAAGGCTCTATCAGCAGATGGAATGTATCTTGTAAAAACAAAAACAAAAACAAACCATGAGCATTTTCAGGTATTTAAAACGATCAGGCAGAGCTGAATCATGTGGTTCCAGGAGAAAGCCTTCAAAGAAAACTCACGTTTTATAGTCTTCCTTTAAGTTTATTTCCATAATTGATATCTTTATCATCAGGTTAAGTAAACTATCACCATATCTCAATCTGTATGCTATTTTTATATATAAAAACCAGAGACGTGCTTTTACTATTCCCTGTTGGTATAACCCAGCATCAAGCATATTCAGGTCCATATGCTTTTCTCTAGCCAACCTTGAAGAAGCCAGATACAGGAAACTTCCTTAACAAACATAACAATTAAATATGCCAAGGTAAATACAAGAGGTTTTTTTTTTCCTTCTTCCCTCTCAGTGTCCGTTACATTTCCAATGTAGCTCTGATAATTCTGCTTAGTTCAGCAGAAATTTTATATGCACTAACTAGTACTTTAAAATTAAAGCCATTTATTCAGCAGATGAGAAATTAGAGTTATTACTTATCTCATGCATAATTCTACCAGTCATCCTGGTAGCAATCATTTCTCTCTATAATATCTCCTTTAAAAAAGTCAATAATGTTTTCACTGAGGATAATAACTTACAAGGTAAATGTGGATGGAGCGCTCGACTCCTTTGAGTACTGCACGCAGTGTCTTTTGTTAAGTATGTATGCCTTCAGATCAGTGGAAAATGGCAGGTGAGCAGTTAAACAGGGTCTGTTGCCGGCTCTAATTAATTCTACTATTTTATGCCAAAAATTCCATTAGTTTCCATTAAATGTCTTGATATAATGCAGAAGCCTTTATGTTTTGTAGTTAAAACAATCAAACTTCAGTTCAAATTAAGGATTATATTGCAGATGGAATGCTCCTGTGGTTCTGTAGCATTGGCCACGTTATTCACTGCTAACTGAACATGTAGAACATGAGTGAACTGCAAACTGGTCATCGTGTAATAATACAAGAGCAGGATAGCTATGCCTGTAGGAAAAGGCAGCTGATAAAAGGAAGTTCAAACTCAGTCTTATGTGTTAAAATTGTATGGTAATTTTAATCTGCTGTTGAAGATGCAAGTTTCATCAGGGTTACTGGGAGTGTTGGAAGGAGCAGTACGGCCATATTTAATATCATTTTCCTCCTTGAGACCTGTATCTCTGAGTTTACCCTTCTGGAAAGATAGTACCTCCTAGTAGTTAATCATCTCTTCCAGAACCCTTCCTTGTATCACCGTTTGTGTTTGCCCACAGGACTTCAAACCACAGCATAACTACGTAGTGCAAAATGGGCCAAGTGTTTGCAGAGGAGATAACTGCAGAGGCATTTCCGCCCTGGCTCCCTCAGGGCAGAAAGGACCCAGGGCCCTGTCTGGTGGGTAGCACTGGGTGTTTCTTGTTTACTTTATTTCTGTGTGTGCAGTTTGTACTGGTTGGTCCATTACTTACCATCACCACAGAACAATACTTATACTGAAGGACCACAATTATCACATGTAATACATAAGCACAAGTTATGTTTTTAGTTTAATAATAGTGATAACTAAAGTTCAAACCCCAACTTATATTTGTTTCACTGAAGATTAGGTTCCTAAGCTACCAAAAATAATTTGAAGGCCTACTTAGCGTGACTGAAAACTACCCCGCATCAGTGCCCTCCATGAAATGGATTTGTCAAAAGATCAATAGTTTTCATCAATGCTTGCTTCTGAAAAGATGGTAATGCAATGAATGGGATTATATTGCATTGATTCTAAAGGAAGAAACTTGTGATATTAATAAGATTTATATTTCAGATTTTCTGCGACTCTATGGTAAAACTCAGCAATCCATTACTAAGTACACAGCACAAGGGTAAACAGCAAAAAAAAAAAAAAAAAATGAAGTCCATAAAAATTTAATTTTTAGATTTCAATGTTTTGTCTTATCCACTAATGTTTCATTCATTAATTGCATCTCTTATAAGATAAATTTAACATTTGATAGGTTCTTCAAAAATCTGAAGCTTACATGTGTTTTTTACAATTTATATTTTCTAAAAATTAGGGCAATACTTTTAAATATTTTAAAATGCTTCTTATTGTATTTATAGGCAAGTAATTATATATAATATCCAGAATAGTTATCAAGTTGTCTAAGACAAAACTGTTTGTCTTTTTATAAATGTAGGGTTAAGTAGCTGGTACTGAACAGAATTACATACATAGTTAGATGGGAAAATTTTGTCTTAATCTAATATGTATCATATGATTTAGAGATTTTCTTCCTTTTTAACAGAAACTTCTCTCAGAAATAAGTTTTCATACAACTCACAGTTGCTCTGTGGCTTTGCTGTAGGTATTTGCATATCATTTCCATTTGTTCCCTGCATGTGATCTGCATGGCAAGCCAAACCAGGTGTGTGTAACTCCTTTCATTGGAACCACCTCGTCTCATGTATTTTGAATGTGTGGACTTGGCGTTAAAACCTGCTTGATCATTCAAGAAATCTTGGACCATAATAAAATAAATACTCTTTTTTTTTTTTTTTTTTTTTTCTTACAGGACTATCTCTCAGAGAAAAAAAAAACATATTGTGATTTACAAGTTTCCTCCCTCTCTCATGGAAAGAGCAAAAATGAGAAATTCGAGTGGCCGCAGAAAACACTGACTTTTGAAAATATAGATTGATTTCAAGTCTGAATAATTTCACCCTCCCTCGTAAATTCGATAGAGTGCTTCGTATCTTCCCCCAGTCTTGCCTTTTTCCCTCCCTCTTTCTTCCTATTGAAGATTTCTGACACCTTGCTAGGCAGTCTATTTGAGGGATTAGTTAAGTGAATTTATAGAAATTAATATAAATCATGGTCCATAATAGGTATTTGCTTTTAAAAACATAATGAAATATATCAAATTGATTCAAGCTAAGGCATACAGTGGTACTTCAGTTTGCAGACTTAATTTGTTTTGTGATTTTGGGCAAGATGGTTTTGTTCATGTTTGTAGCATAAGATGGCCATGGTTCTTCTTGTCACCCAATTAACAGAAATAAAATTTGGCAGAACGTCTTTTTTTATTAATACAATGCATATTGTTATCTTCATAGTAGTTGTTCTGAGTACAAGATGCAGACATGATAATTTTTCTAAACACTATTGGTACAAATATTTATTCTCATTGAACTAAGAGAAAATAGCTGTAAGTATAGTCTACTATTTCATAATAGTTGTGGATTATCAGCAGAACTGACAATGTTGGAAGCTTTTCACTTGAGCCTTTTACAACTCAGCATATCAACCTGCATTTATTTGTTATGCCTCATCATTAAACTTTTCTGCTGGGTTGTTAAGGGCAAGTTAAGGCAAGACCTGTATAACGAAACATGTAACTTTTGTATCTGACAAGGTCAGTCAAATCCCCTCAGAATTAACCTTGAAACCATGTACAGTGTTTTCTAGATCTTTTTCCAGTGTAATCAATCTCAATGAGTCATGGATATTGCTTGACCAGTTTGCTCTCTGTGAGAGCCTGAGAGAATGTTTTCTCTCTAGGTAACTCTCCTTAGGCACACTATACATCATTAGTCCCTTTCCTCTGTGGCCCCATAATCTCTCTGAACTGATAATTTGGGACAACACTGAGTTATAGGACGTTTAGAAGCATGCTGCTCCTAATATAACTTCAATTATTGCTATACTCTCTCTCAGGTAAATGTTTTAAAAGAAAACAAAAATGGGTAATTAAAGAGAATATGAGACAAGGAAAAATGCTTTGGGACTGATCTGCTACAATTTAATATATGCTTAGATTTCTAAATTTCTGTGTAAAAATGTATAACAGTTTGTTTAATCACAGTCTATAGGGAGTTATTAGGATATCAATGATTGATGGAAAATACTGGTTCCATGTTAAGTTTAAGGCATTTAATATTCAGAAAGACAGTGATGTTAAGCTCAAGTACCTATGTTATTGTTATGGTTTATGTCTAGTTGTCCCCCCCAAAGCCTCATGGAGTCATTGGGCGGGGACTGCTAGAGTTTGAGACTTGATCCTTGATCCCTGGGATTATGGGTTTTAGTACTGATGGGATTATGGGTGGAAGTACTTCTGGGATTATGGGTGTAGCCTATGGCGGGAGCTAAGGCGGAGAGCCTGAATGTAATATAAAGAGAGACAGAGAGACAGACTGGAGCTCTGGCTGGTGCTGTTGCTCTGCTACAGTGTTTGGCTGGCTACCTCTGCCACCATTTTGTTGCTGTTCCGCTGCCATGAACTGGATGCTCTCTGCTCTGCTCCTCTCAGCCTTGGGCCAGCCGAACATGGACTGAAACCTCCAGTAACTGTGAGCTAAATAAACCTTTCCTTCCTTCATTTTGAGTGTTGGGTATTTGTTCCAGCAACGAGCAAAAGGTAACTAAGACAGTTATAGAGTAACAGTGTCACTAAGCTTCTCTTCTGGAGGAT